>VXBC01002446.1:1011577-1034669 GCA_013399945.1 Ploceus nigricollis | reverse complement strand
TGATATGATATGATAGGATATGATATGATATAATATAATATAATTAATATAATATATAGAGCTTGATCTGCCTCCTCTGAATCATGGAGTCAAAGCTAATTATTACTCAGCTGGGGATCACCTGCTGCTACAGAGGTGAGGTTCCAAAGAGGCTGGGCGACAAAGAACAGAGCTGTGTTGTGGCACAGACACACAACGGTTGGAGCAGGGGAGCACAGCTGATTTAGCAGGTGCATCTATAGCTGTGTGCAGGACACCAAGGATTTCTTCCCCACTGTCCGAAGGGAAACCTCAGTTCCAAGACCAGCTGCTAGAAACATTCAGCTTTGCAAGTTTGGTTTTTCTAATATGACAGTCGCATTAGGGACAGAACTGAATGATGAAATTAAGCAATGAATTTTTTTCCATTTTTGAATTTTCCTTATTTGAATAAACTAGGATCTATTGTCTCATAAAAAAGTGTAGAAGTTTTGCAGCAGTAAATACTATATAAGACAAAACTATTTCTTATTCATGGATCTGCTGGAAGTTTTTGCATGATCTTGGTTAGCTTTACAAAACAAGCATTTAAACAGCCAATACAAATTTCATGAGATTAGTTGACAAATAACTACTTATTTTCCTTGTTCTGGACCACTTTATCAAAAATTCATAGAAAAGAATCCATAACCCAATGGCTTTTAAAGACAGAAAAACAACATTATAGGTTTTCAATGCAATCTGAAAACATATTAAGACTAATTCTTCAAAGAATTTCTATGGAGCTTGGAACATGATAAGTGTAAAACCTCAAAATCTATGATGACAGTTAATCATCTAACACAAGGGAGTCCATTTCCTGAAAAAGACACCTTCTTGAACTGAGCTGCCTTACCAAGCTTTAAGCTTAGAGCTTAAAGATTGATTTAAAAAATACCTCAGTGAAAGATGGTTTTGACACATCTTTAGCATCCCTCATGTCTCCTTATGCAATACTTGGCAAGTGCTACTGCATATTTAGAAAACAATAAATACAGTATAGAAAGCCAGCTCTGAACAGATACAAGTATACTTTTTGGGTGTTTTACATCTCTGACCTATTCCTATAAAAAAATGCCACTTAATTAAAATTTATACTGTTTCTGTACGTGTGTGTAATTGTAAATTAGTTTCAGTACAAAAAATACTCTTTAACTGTTGACTAGTAGCTGTGTGTTCTCCCAATAACACTGAAATCTGTGACATCCATTTTAAGAATATGTGAAATAATTCTTATACAAAGCTCCCAGGATTAAACAGGGAAAAAGATAGTTTAGACCTTTAGCATTCCCTACTGATAAAAACTGTTTAGAGCCAAAGATTTAACTGTGTGAATACAGTCTTTGGCCAACAACCATACCAAGAAGCTCCTGCACTGGGCACAGATGTGTGCAAAGCTCAGTCATATGAAAAATAAACTGCAATGAACCCACAAGGGAGTGAGCACTGAGGAAGAGGGGGGGAAAAAGATGTGATCAAACAAAAAAAAGTCTAGGAAAATGCATTGAGATCAGAAATCCAAACAGAAAATGAAAGTGATATCTGCACAGGCTGGGGTATTAAAATTGATTTTACAATAATTTCTGCCACAAATTTCATGTCACTATAGCATAATTTTGAACTCAGATTAACTCTCTATTGTATCAGCTCTTACAAGCAGTTTTCTTGGTTCTCCTACCTAAAGAATGAGTCTCCTATATCTGTGAGATGCATTTTCCCACCATGTCCAGCTAGACTCTTTTGATTTCTCAGCAACGTGACTGCTCTGCTTGATGAGGGAAGGCTGAACTTCAACTGAGGTTTCACATCACATTCAGGGAATGCATACAGAAATGAATGCTGATGTTGAACATGTGCTCTGGGAGGTGGGCGAGGGCCATTCTGTGAAATCTGACTGATTTTACTGCCTTGCAGAGCAGTCGGGTCAGCAGAAAGCATTCTCAACTCTCCTGGCTTACACAGGCAGTGTTGATAATGGTTGGACTTTATTAGTCTTTCATCATCATTCTGTGACTAAGGATTTTTAACTAATTCTGTTGTCATATCTCTTCAAGAGCAACTAGCAAGACTCCGATGTGACTTTCAGGAAGGAAAACCTGCAGGAAGTCTGCAGAAAGGGGCTGGTCTAAGCAGATGGTACAGGCAGAAATCTCTTTTGCTTTATTTTCTGGCTGAAGAGAATTTTGGAGCTGCATGTGTTGGGCAACACAATGTAGAAACATTTGAGCTGAAGGAGCAGCACAACCCTGGCCATATTCTCAGGCTTTCTCAGCAGAATCTATATTTTAGGCACAGAGGTGCTGCTCTGCCGCATGTCCTCCAAATTGTTGGAAGTGAATGCATCATCTCAAGTCAAGGGGATCACCATCACATACGAATTCTACAGCTTTTTTTCTCCTTCATTGTCCTTCAGAATGGTTTTATCACCCGGGATCAGAATTCATTCAAACAGAAGGGTAGACTCTTATTTTTTAACTGTCTTTCCTATTGTGGTTCTCCTTTCCTTCTTCTACCTCCCTCCAGGAATACAGACACCAGGCACACTCTTTCCCCAGAACTCTTGTTACCCAAGTCCTGGATGAAATGACTTCTAACTTCTTTGAAGGTGAAATGCTGAAGATTTGCAGGTCAGAGAACACTGAAACCTCACAAAACCTTATGAGGAGTTAGTCAATTTTTAACATGGACAAAAACTTTTTTTTTTTTGGTACAATACAAGCTTATTTAGAATAAAACACTATTTTTCTTGAGCCCTTATGTTTAATGGAGTTCTTTTTTCCTCCTCCAGTGTACCTCAGTAACATAGCACTTCTCAGAAATTGACACGTAATAACTTCTGTTTGACAAGTTTTATTAATAATGTCTTTTGGCTCTGGAAAAAAAACCACCTTATAAGCCCTAAAAGACAAGGACTATTTCCTTTGGGCTTTGATATCATGTGAAGTCTTGCAGGAAATCTTTAAAATACAACATTAGAAAAGGCCAAGCAACAACGGAGAGGTTATTTTTTCACCAGTGGTGATGCTTTTGACTCCTGTAAACTCCTACGGGTAGCTCTCTAGGACATCTCAACGTGTGATGTTTACTCCTTGTGCCTCCAGCTGGGGGTGCAGGCAGGAGCAAGCAGAAGTGTGGTTTTAGCAGAAGCACTAAACTGGAGAATTCTATTCCTAAACCGTGACACCTGTCAATTTCACTCTTTTCTACTATGTCTTTGTTCAGCAACAATCATTATTGAAAAACCATAGAATGGTTTAGGTTGGGAGGGACCTTAAAAATCATCTAGGACCTTAAAGATCATCAAGCCTTCTGCCATTGGCAGGGACACATCCTACTTGACCAGGTTGCTAAATGCTCCATCCAACCTGGCCTTGAACAATGCCAGGGATAGGACATTCACAACTTCTCTGGACAGCCTGTTACAGTGCCTCACCAACCTCACAATTCTGCATAGCTACCTAAATTTTCCCTCTTTCAGTGTGAATTCTTTATTCCTTGTCCTATTGCTATGGTTTCTGATCAAGAATTAAAAAATATTAATGAATCCTATGCTAGCAAGTCCTGTGCTCTCATGCAGTGGGGAGCTTGCCATTTTCCTGTATCTATTACTCAAGGTATTAAACTCACCAGGAAACTGGAGCTGCCCTTAGAGATACTGCAAGAGACATTGCCCTCTAAAGCCTTGAGAAAGAAAATTATCCCAGGTAAGGGAGAACATTATTATGGCTGTTCTGCTGACTGCTATCTTTCCAGCTGACAAACAGGAAAACAGACCAAATCTGGAAAAAAGTGGTACACTGCAGTACCAGCCCCACATCTCATGTTGCCCCAGCAAAATTGGTTGACACCAATGATAACACCTTAAACTGGTGCTACACACAGCCCTACTTACTCTGTGGACCACTGGCTGGTACCTATCCATGTGGACAAGACAGATACATTTTTCCTGACACTGCAAAAGTGTCTTTGTGTGGCTTTATCAGTGATAATGCTGACTCAGCAGTTCCACTTGTGGATCTGTTCAGTCTGCCAGGACTCCGATGAGGGATATGTACATTTCAAATGCTCTAACTCACAGTGAAATATCTTTCTTCATAAATAACACTGATTTCTACTCTGCATTCTTCCCTGCTGCTGCTCCCATAGACAATACAGGACAAGTTCTGTGACAGTGATTGTAAACCCTGACATAAACAGCAGGATTGTTATCTGTCCTTCAACAGACAGGAGCGCTGCCAGTAGGAGCCTATTTAAGCTTATTAAACAGGCAAGGTCATTTCACTCCTGTCAAAGTTTTGTTTTCAAATTCCTCTGTGGAAAGAAGTTTTCTTCATTTCTATTATCATTCTCCTGATGTTTTCATTCACTGATGAAACTTCTCCAAAGAAAGGAGGAAATGTGGCAATTTTCATTTTAGTCCTTTAGCTACATATATTACTTCTACCTTATCAACAAATATGTATTACTTTGCACAGTCATGTGTTAATCTCTATAGCAGCCAGCACAGGAGGTTATGTAGTCATCTTTAGCACTCTGCAGATATGTGTTTTCCATTATACTGTACTCAGAAAGCTTTTCTCCCTGGGGGGGCTTCTAATGTGATATTTAGCCTGAATCTTAATGCAGCTAAGCTCCATCAAAACCATGCATATGGACTCAAGGGTAACTGTAAATAATGCAAAAATAGATCAATACTAATCTTGACTTGTTTGTGTGTAATTCTCACAGAGCTCTTATGACTCCAGCCACATCCTGTGCCATAGATTCTGACGGGCTGCTCATTCCCAAGTTGTGGCAGGGACTTCAGGAGTATGCAACATCAGAACTGCTCTTACACATCATATGTGAAATGTAAGGAGAATTACATTCTCTCTCTCTCTCCCCTATATAAGGATATATAGGATATAATCTCTAGAATATATTCTTTTCTAGAGAAGGATGAAGTTAAAGATGTAAAATAAATAACTTTAGTGCTATTCACTATTGTGGGACTTAACTTTCTGATCCTATTGTGTTGGGTGATTGTGTTTTGTTTATCCAGCTTTTCAAGGACAAGCAGACTTAGAAAACAACTGAATTATACTAAATTTTAAAGGAAGCAAATTGTTTTTCTATATTGTACCTGTTATATCAGCAGATTATATTTGTGCATGTGTATTCTATGCTAGAAAAAAGTCAACCCATCAGAATCATTTATTGAAAAACTATTTGAATCCAACTATTTGTTGGACCCTATTAAATAGTAATAAACATTTAGCTCTTAAAGTGTGTATTTTTATTTTAGAGTCCCATGAAAAAAAATCTAGTTTTCTTCTAAAGGTGTTCTATTTGGAAATAATTCTGAATTATGCAATTTCCTGGACAAAGAACTGCCTTCACTCTTCTTCCCCCATTCTGTTTATCTGTTGTGATTTTTGTTTTATTTTTCTATTCACCAGCTCCTTTTAGTAATACCAAGCAAAAAGCTGCTTTTTCAAGCATCAGAAGAGCCTTATGTTGAGGAAATCAGCTCCTTGCAGGGTTCTAGATGTAGATTTTGCTCATTAGAAAGTAGCAGACAGATTGCTGACGAAGGTTCTAATAAGCAAATTAAAGCATTAATACTGCGAGCTCAGGGTTTTGTACAACATAGCAAACCGTATGCTGCAGAACTTGGGATCTCTTTCCAGCTGTCAACTGCCAGTATCCCTGAGTTCCTGCTAATTGGCGACACACCAAGGCAAACAAGTCAGCTAATTCCAGAGCAGTGAACTGATTAACTTTGGGTGTATATACATATTTATAAAGAGAGTGTTGCTTTTGTCTCAATAATCAAAACTAGGTTTAATTTCAATTTTAAAAGTTGTGGACTACAAAAGTACTAATGGCACAAAAAACCCAACCCAGGACTAATTCTTTCAAGTAAATATTTGAAAGCTGTATTGATGTCAAAAATAGAGAATGTCTATGTATGTAGAAAACTGGGATTGATCAGTCATTGTATCATTCCTGTCTACTCATAAAAACACCACAATTATCTTTCTACTATAAAATAAAGACATTTTACAATATAACATTTTCTCTACTTTAATCCTGAACAGTTAGATTAAAATAGACTAGTTTTCAATTTTTTACCTCTTTAAATTCAAACACTTTTATCAGAAAGACATACACTGAGAAAATAATGTCTTTTAGATCTATAATATCATAAAATATTTCCTTTGATTCTTTTCAGTGTAAATATGAATATTTGGGTTGGCAGGTGCCACTCTCCACTGTCATGTACACTGGGCAGTCTCTTGGCTCCACAATCAAACCTAATGTTTGCAGGGTACAATATCCTGTAGAACAGCCAGGAAAGCAGTTCTACTCTATGACCAGAATTTTGTGATTTGGTAAAGAAAACAAACCTAAAGAAATCAAAGAGCTGAGAAAGGAAAGTACATTGATTGGTATGCTGCAGAGTGGTGGCATTAGATGCTGTAGATGGTGAAGACAATAATAAAGCAACTTCTGATTATATTTGTCTCCTATGCATGCCTGATCTCCTTACAAATCAGAATGTGCATCTAAGGATTGGCCCATGTCAGGGTTACCCTTTTTTAAGACCATGCTGAAAGAAACTGTGGTCTCTTTTTAATATAACAGAAGCACAAAAAGTTCTGAAAGCAGAAGCTGAAACCCCATATCTGGTTAATAGCAGCAGTATCTTCCATTTTAAAGCAGAAATAGGTGTCTTGTATTTGTACTTCTGGTACCATCGCTTCTGCATTCCTGGTTTCGGTGTGGCCCAATTGGAAGAGAGAGCTGGAAAATGTTCCAGTATTCTGCCTTGCTCTCCTGATGAAGTGAGATGTGATTTTAAACTCCCTGAAGATGGGAATGACCTTCAGATTTGGCTTCCCAATTCCCAGCACAAATCAGTAGAACACATCCATGTTCTCAAATCCATGGTTAAAAGTAGAATTATTGTGCTGATACATGGTCAACTATCACTAGTTTTTCTTATTTTTGAGAAAAAAAAAATCAGACCCTATTTTCCCCTCAGAAATGGACAATAGTGTTTTAATCTATAATTTGTCCTGTGTTTTTTGGTCAGGTTCTCTATACATTTATTATTGTGACTTAGCAATTTAAAATTAATTACCTTGACCACAACTAAGTTTAAAGAGCCTAAAAGTCTGTTATAGAATGGAAGATCTTATTCTAGTACTACCTCTCCATGACCTCTTTTATAATTTAGAGCAACAACTCCACACTAGCAAACAAACCTTCTGTGCCAAATCCTTGTTACTGTGAGTTTCCAAACAACCATTTTTTAAACAGGTTTTCTTACTGGTAAAACCCTATACCTGGCAATTATTTTTAAGTGCTTTGTTTTTCTTCTTTTTGCCCACCAAACTAGTCTTAATTTTATATGAAATTCTCTTCCTGGAGGTCAATGTGTCCCTTCTGAACACTGTCCACACTCATTAAATTGAACCATTGTATAGGACAGAATGCTGCTATGGCTGCAGGCAGGAGCAGGAATCCTAAAGATATGTATTCAAATATTAAAAAATTATATGCAATATTTTCTGTTTCCTGGATAAGCAAATCAACAGAGGAAAGGGTTATGCTTATATAAAGTATCTCAGCTTGAGTGTGACAACATTAATTATCCACTGTAACATGCTGATTTATAATTATGAAATCAGTAATTTAATTGGCATCTAATGCAGTAAAAACATTCCTGCCACTGTCATTATCTGAGTGCCAGTGCTTGACGCTTTCAAACTTAGTTAAACTGACAGAAATTGTTATTCTGTTAAATGCATATACTTGCAAAACTGATAACTATTTAACAAAAATGTTTTAAAAGGTGCTACTACATGAATGATGAAGGTACTATCTACACATTTCAGATAAACCAGCCAAGCTCACTGCTGGTCATCAAACACCTCTCACTGTTGGTAGAAATAGTATCTATACTCCTTGGGAAGAGAAGTAGCCACTGAATCCCACCACTGGTATTTGGATCACAGATTATGTCAATCTGAGTGTCAGAGATTAACTCCTGGCTGCAACTGCATCTGTGTGTTTGTAGGTTTGTGATGGGTGGTAAAAAATACAGATTAATGCACCCATCAAAATCTGAGAGTGGCCACTTTGAATGAAGCACAGATGAGCAGTACAAGAGCTGGAATCAGGTAAGCCAGTTCACTATACTCAACGTATTATATGTTAAAGAGCCTGGGGACTAGTTTTGCTCCTACTAGTCCTTCCACTCCTGAACTAGAGATCATAGCCAGAACAGCAGGCAGTTTTCAACCTTGTAGACTTGGGTGAAGAGCCTGATCTTCACAGACAGAGTCACACAAAAGAAATATATAAAAATAACCTTAACAGGACAGTGATCTGCATGAATGATGCTCTGTCAAAAGAAGATTCTAACTTAAAAACTGGATACAGCAGGTGGTAGAAAGCAGAAAAGAGAATAAAAAACCAGTGCTGTAGTCCGTAAATCATTGTACAATGGTTTCTTAGCCTTGCTCTATATGACATATTGTGCCTGTGTAACTATTTCTGTGATGGAAGGGATTCCTTCTACTGAAATTGTTTTACATCTCCAGCTGCTAATGGGTCTGAAGTACTACCACTCTATGCAGTTCATTAAACCCTATAGGAATAAGCTCGGATAAGCTAGATATAACTGATGACATAACAATGTGAGCTGCTGAAATATTTAGGCATAATTTTCAGTTACTGCATACTGGACTTTTTTGGCTTCCTAACACAGTTGAAGTGCTGCAACTGCTGAGTGTGAACAAGACCATTTTCTCAGATCATTTTAGAAGAGTGTCAGTTCCTTAGAGAATATGTCATTTTGATATAAATAAAAGTATTCTACTAAAAGCTGCTAAGCTAAAGAAAGATATAAGTATAACCAAGAAAAATATAGCATTACCAAGAGCAGGGCCTATGAGGATTCCTGAAGGCAAATAAAGAACTTCACATTAAAAGTATCATGCTGTCAGATGTGTGTATATAGAGTAGGATTCAACTCATATTAACAAAAAGTTAAACAACAAACTTCAATGGGAATCCCTCTGCAGCAGTGGAGACATGCATTTCCCTGGGGTGATCCATCCATTCCCAAGGTAGTGTTGCACAATGTCTTTGTGTTTTCTATCAGAAAGGGCTTTCTACTTGCAATTCTACAGCCTGTCTTTCACTTGCAGCTCAATTCTCTCATTGAAGTCACAACAGAAGTGTTTTTGCATTTTCTTATGACAATATTTTCTCCTTGTGTGAATTAACACCACCCTTGTGAGAGTCACCCTTCTTCCATCCTTTCCCAACATTTTGGTTACTCAGTGGACCAAATGGCATGCATGCAGACAGTTTAACTGGTTGCAGTACTTGCTCCCAAAATGTGCTGCCATCAGCACTTAACAGCATTGTGCCCATAAAAGCTGACAGCTGGAGCATGTCTTGAAGACATCCATACAGGTACCGCTGAAGCTCGTGTGCACGTGTGCTGGTAAAACACCTGATGCTGATGGAAGCAGGACCTGAGGGTGCTCAGCTGTGGATCTTGTCATTTCTCCCCCCTGATGGCCACCAGGGAAATTTTTCATTTTCCCTTTTCTCTCTCTGCTGTTTTTATCTTTGTCCAAAAGCTATTTTGACTGCCCATATATGCCACCAGCTATAGACCCTGCTGATAAATCTCTGTGCATGTAAATCTGTCTCTTTTGTGCCAGAAAAGGTGACTGATATGTTTCAAACACCTAATTTTCTGGCAGCTGAGTTAGGTCAAACAAATCCCACCCTTGGCCAGTGCTAAGATGGAGGGAGCTGGCAGAAGCCCTTTCCTAACATCTGACTTTTAAATACTTAGCTTATGCTCAGAGTCCTGAATACTGTGAGCAATACAGAGTAGCAATAAGATTACAGCCTATGCTGGTAGAATAACTTAATCGTTCATGCTCAGTCTTTACAATATTTCTCACAGCTTCTGTTCAAAAGTAAGCCTCAGCCTCACAAGCACTTTTAAGTATGTGGTAACATTAATAGACCATAATCACTGAAGAATTCGAACTGTGAGAAGTAAACTCTCAAGTTTAGTACTTGTAACTTAGGACTCACAAGCTGCTTTGATCAATATAAAGGTAATTAACTGGAACATGGAAAAGAAATAAATGCAAAAAATATAATGAAAAAACAAAGCTATTATTTAGGCAATCAAAAAAAAAAAAAAAAAACAAACCAAACCCCAGGAAATGCAAAAGGATGTGGAATACTTAATTCAACTTCTTTGTGTATTTTTACTATCAATTGTCATCACTAAGAAGATTCACAATGAGAGCATCATCCCAATTTTTAATCACATTAAATACAGACTTGTGAAGCATTACACAATTACCTTCTATTCTCCCTTTTCTCCCATAAGAATGATAGAAAAAGAACTGTTTTCAAAATAGCATGCTGGAATACATAATGGCCAAGTATTTATGAAATATTAACTGTTAGTGAGACTCCTCAGAATAGTGAATTGTTACCTATTGTCTAATGAAAATGAAGCCAATTCAAAGCAGTCACTGCTGCAAAGATACCCACCACAGCAGAGGGTACAGTTTGTAATGAAAAACATTACATCTTTAAAATAATAAGAAAGAAATTTGAAATGAAAAAAGCTCCAGTTTAAGTACACAAAACACAGAAGTCTTCTGTTAAGGCATAAGAGATACCTGACCCACCAGCAGACAGTAAGTGAGACACAGCAGAGCAAATTAGGAACACACAGACACAGTTATGTAGTTTCTGGAGCAGAGTTGATTCATACTCAGCCTAAGAGAAGCCTAGGAAAAAAGCTAGCCTGGCAGAAGTAGTCTGTTAAAACATTTGCTTACTCATTTTGCTATTAGATGTAATCTATAATTGAGCATTAAGTAGTTTGCTTGAGAAAACTCAGTGTTGAGAGTGCTCATAACTTTTTGTGAGTGTCCTAATGTGCTTTTCTTAAAGAGCTAGCTTCTAGGAGTTATTTTCACTTAATTGTTGAGTTATATTGTTAGGCATATTTCTGGCCTCAATAGCTGTGCTAAATTTTGAAAATATTTTCAGACTATATAAAACCAGAAGGCAAATAAAAACAAGTGCAAGTGTTGTCGGCTTGTTTTGACTTATTTTTACGTTGTGATTTTGAGCAGCAAAGATTAAGCACATGCTTATATGTTTTGCTAAACTTGAGTTGATATCTGGTGTAAAGGAGAGAAGAGGAGTGAATAGGAGGCAAGTAGGACTTAAGGCTTGAAAAAGAAGGGCTTTCTGGAATTGGGACTTGATCTGTCTTTTGTACGAGCTAATTTAGATTCTACTTCGCTAAAACACAACTCAGCGACATATTAATTTATTCAAGTTGTTCAAAAATAATTGGTGAACAAGTCAAGAAATAAAATTAATCAGGGTTACAATATAGTATGCTTTGGGAAAAAAAGCTACAAAGCATATAGGGAAAAAGTAGCCTTCATTTATATTAAAGAAAACTCACTTCACATAAATAGTAAATGTCAGTTAAAGCCAAGGGAAATATGTACCATGTTCAACAGTATTAAAACTGACATAACATGAATGATTGTCAAAAACTGATGGTATCTGGCAATGTTAAGAAATATTAAATAGGCAAGAGATTTTTTTAATACTGTTTTACCATTTTTGACAGTTTATATACCTAGAAAGAAGGTTCATTTATAGTTGTAAAAAATGCAACCTATTCAGTTTGTTTCATATCCTCTGATTCACTTGAGCAGCTATGAAAAGATAATTTAGGCTCAAATAAAGGCTTTTGTAATTGCTGTCAGCTTGGCCAAATACTGTTTTGAGCAATCTGGACAAAAAATCTGACAGTATACTTAGTTCAACACAAAATTAATAAAGGCAACTGAAAGCAAAAGCTGCTTCTTACAAAAGGAGGGCAAGTGAAGGAACCTGCTATTTTCACACATTTTTTCATCTTTCTCTCCTCTTAAGGACTAAAATCCATTAATTTTGATCTACAAGTTTCCTTTGCACGAATAGGTGCCTCCAGGAATTAGCCTGTGTCTGAAATACCAGTTTTTTAAATGAAAAACAGGGTCTTTGACACTGAATGCTGGCTCAATCCTCATTGACTTGGGGTTATGTGAACACAGCATTTGCAAGTTGTTCTCTTCCATGTATATTTAATAAAATATGGTTGATTGTCACTTCCTCGTTTAGCCAAGTGACACACAGTTTCTGTTTTCCAAAAACAGTCCTGCTTCTTTATTTCACCATCCCCTGTCTTCTCCTCACATGCCAATTTCTATTCTACGAGATGAATGGCACTTAGGAGGGAAACAGTGGCACCAAAATTCCAATTCTGTGTCTTAAATTAGTTGATATAATTTTATTTGACTGTTAGGACCAACATTGCCTTAGTATTTATGGAAGATAATGATATATCTATTTGAAAAAAGAGCTTGTACCTACATAAAAGAGGACTGGAACAAAAAAATCCAAAAATCCCATGCTTTGCCTCACTTATGGAAGATAGAAATTTCGGAAGACTATAAAAAATTAAAATATTATATTAACCAAAGAAAGTTTTAGCAAGAGAGAGATGTTTGGAAGATGTTGCTGTATTGTCTGAAGCTGCATATGAACTTCAAAACAGAAATTCTCAAGAATATGCACTATAAATATACACACTGGAATGAGAAAAAGAAATTGAAATCCAGAAGGCCATTCAGAGCCACTGCTTCTGCTGTCAGAATTAATGATTTTTCCTCTCTTCCCCAAGGGTTGATTGCTAACACTGTACAGCACCAGAGGCTTCCATCAATGTGATGAAAAAAGAAGTTATTCCAAGACCCAAAACTTACTGTGCCCCACTCAGAGTTGTATCTACAAGATCACATTCTTCAAATTAAATGTTTTCTGATAACTTTTGCATTACAATATCTTTTCTTTCCAAAACACTACAGTCTGAACACCAACAACCCTTGAAAGGAAAACAGATATAATTACATCATTTTGAAAACACACACACACACAGAGACATAAAAAACATTCACAAAAACCACAGGCATTGAAGAAGTAAAGAAAAAGGTAAAGTCAAGGCTGCAAGAGTTGTAAGAATGTGAACAGAGCACCCCACGTCAAAGGAATATTTGTGTAGTGTTCTTCTGCTGCACTCAGATACACGAGCTAAGACCTATGGGTCACATCCCCTGGGAGAGAGGTGTGGTTGAGTCACTAAGGCAGGATGCAGAGGGCAACTGGCCCCACATCTCCCTGTGCCATTCCAGGGCAGCTGTACCACTCCTGGTATACAGCCCTGAGCAGAACTATAGGGACATCTCAGCTCACCTGGCATTGATGAATCTCAGCAGTTTTTGCTGAAAGAGCAGCTCAGTCTGCACTTTCCTTTGTGGTTTTTTCCATCCATTTTTGTCTGCCTGGAACCTAAAATATTATCCACTGAAACATCCAATTTTACTGATGTTTAGGCCTTTGTTATCTGGGTGACTGAATAGGACTGCCTAAAAACTAGAGAGTTTTATTTGGAACAACACCTCTCTCATTTTGCAGCAAGGACACACCACTGAAAACACCTTTTGCATTTCCAATTTTCCCCAAATTCCTTCCAGGAGGTCAGAAATCACCACAGCACCTTGCATTTACATCACAAGAAGACATAAAAGTATTCCTCCAGAAAATATACCAGTGCATGCAACAGTGTATAAATAAATAAACAAATATAAAGAAACATTATAAATAAAAACATTATAAATAAACATTATAAATAAACAATGCTAACATTGTTTATTTTTTGCTCAGCAAAATGACCTCTCTTACCCTAGAGAAGATATCCAGAAACTGCAGTAAAGTTCGCAGACAGTTCTGAGGGGAGGTTGAATAGTTGGGGTCTCCAAACTAAATGAATTTTGTCCCAGGTTTAATTAATAAATACAGTTTGTATGGGAAGACAGGAGGCAAAAAAAGTGCTTTCAACATAATCTGTCTTAGAGAGGTAAAAATTTTGAGGCAATGTGCTCTAATGGGGTCTGGTTTACGTGCATCTCTTCAGTTATATAATGACAGCCTTTAGTTGTCTGACTCACATCCTACCTCTCAGTGTTAGGTATGAATCAAAGCCATCCCTGGTCAGAATGAATTATCCTTTGTCACTGGAAGACCATCTGATGGAACAAGAATTATATAAACTTTCATTTTAGGCAGTCCCATTTTTTCTCTCAGTGGCAAAAAAAAATCTTTAAAAGTTGAAAGCAGAATTAATTATGAATTTACTTGTTCATGTAGAATAATCTGTCTTTAAAATAGCTCAGCACTGAAATTGCCTCAAAGGCAGAAACATCTGCTGCAGAGCAGAAGCACATACACCCTGGCTAAAAACAGAAACCTGAGATTTTACTGTTTATCAGCCTTGCCATTGCTTCTACTTAATAGGGGTGCCCAATTGCATTGCAAGCACTATAGAAGTTTAATGATTACTCTGAGTGGCACCTAAAACACAATATGCAGGTAGGATGAGTATGTGAAAGCAGAAAACCAATGTCAAAATGCATTCACGTAAAATGTTACAGTCCTAAGAAACCTGCCTCTTCAGCACAAAAAGCTCATGCATACATAGATCTCAGAAGGATTGTATGCAAGAAACAGATGGAAGTTTGCATATTTTTCAAAATGAAAAGTGAAGAAAAGGAAATAGCCTGCAGAGAGCCAGACAGTCCAGATCGCTCACCAGTAGCTTACCATTCAGGGATTAGGAGGGCAGGGAAGGAAAAAAACCAAAAACAACAGTGAGCAAAATTTGCTCACCACAATAGACTGTAGTATTTTGACACTGGGATTATTAATTTCCCTTTACAAGAAGGAAGGAAAGTTCTTTGTGCTGGGGTGAGACACTAGCTGTGCAACTGAATAGTGCTTGCAGTAATGACTAATCAGCTCAAAGGAGCCTGCAGCAGGGAGTGAGCGTGTTACGCAGCCTCTTGCCTTGAAACAGCAGCTGGGCTGATTTTGAGAAAGTAGAACTTCAGCAGAGTCTTTCATACCAACAGAAAAATGCACAGGAGAAGGTAAACACACAAATACACCACCTATGACCATTCCTTACTACTTGGAGGTCAGTGGGTGACTGCAGATCTCCGGGAAGCTTTGAAGCTCTGCCTCTGTACTGCTCTGAGCCAGTAGCTCCCAGTTTTGTTTTCACCATGAACGGAGCAGTGAGGACATGTCCTCCTCACTGTTCTTCATGGTTTCCAACCTTACTCACAATTACACAGGGTGAAGGCAGGTTCACCAGACAACAGTTCTTGTGTTGGACAGACTCACTGGAAATTCATTGCTGTTTGCTGTTCTAACCTCCTGCAAAAACACACCTGTTAGAAGCCCTGTTATTATAGCTTTCAGCACACATGCACAGGCATGTTATGAACAGCTCCTGATTTTCTGGGATAATTTCTGAAGGGCCCCAGAAAATGGAAAAAACATGAAGAACACAGAAAACGTGTATTATAAGTATACATATTCAAAAAGTAGGTGAGAAAACAATAACACAGTAAACTTAAGGGAAATGTAAAAACAGTCTTGACTGTGCACCACAGATATCCTAAGTAGTGTGAAAATGGCTAGTGATGTTAACTGTACCACAGGTGACATGATGCTCTGTATTGTAGTACAAAGCATCATGTCACCTGTGATACAGTTAATTCCCAAGCCACATAAATTCCCTATTCAAAAGCAAATTTATTGACTTCTTTAAATTATTGGCTTGCAATCAGGGCACCAGAACATATCTTTTCTGATAGCTGTAAAGTATTGCAACTATCCTTCTCTCTCCCTGTACATAATAAAGGAAAGAAAAGAAGAGAAAATAAAATTTAAAAAAAACCCTCTTGTATACCCAAATATCAGAGTCTTATTTTGCCTCTGATAACAAACAGGAAAATCCATGTAGTGATGTGCACCTGAGAAGCAGACAGCAGAAGTTTTTAGTATAATAATTCACTGTTAGATTTCCACTTTCCATGCACCAGTGACAGGGAAGAGAAGAAACCATATCTGTGCTTTTTAAATAACTACAAACTTAGCAAAACACTTCTAGAAATAGGGAAAGCCAAGGTCCCAGAAGGACAGAGTAGAAAAGAGCTTGTCTTTTGTTAAAAGAAGCATTTTTACCACTGATTTAGTTCTGGCTGTGTTAACAGCTGACTCTATTAAATCAGCTGAAATCACCACCACTATGGTCTTAGCCCATCCCTGGTTAAGAGATTAAAGAGACTTGGATGTCCCTGGCTCTTCAGCCTGCACAAGAGCTCCACTACCTTTACAAAGGAATGAATGCAGTTCATGCAAGTGGAAATGAATAGAGAATGGTCATATTTAGCAGTGGATTTATACAACCCAAAAAATGATGAGTTGGAAATCAACTTCAATTCAAGTGCAACCATTTTGGAATTCAGAAAACCGTCCTCAGAAAAATCACTCGTAAAGGATTTAGGCAGCAGTCAAATAACAGGTTGTGGTCCTGAGCCCATAATGGCAAAACAAACCACACAGAGAAAACAAACTGAAAAGCTACAATAACTGATAAGATGGAGTCGTTTGGTTTTTTTTCCTCTCTTGTTTTTCCATTGCATCTTCTGGACAAAGAAAGCGGAAAGCCCAGGAGTTCCCCTGTGTCACAGTTAGCTCAAGTGCTTTCCCCCAAGTCCCACTGGTTTAAAGGAACATATTGGCAGGGAAGGGACGTGGTTATACTGTTCTGGCAAACTCCATCTGGCATCTGTGTCCCAGGGGTGCTGCAGACATCTGGCATTAGTTTTAATAGTCGGATTCAAATCTTTCTCTGGATCAATGTGTACAAATCAGACCTGTAACTCTGTTTGTTGCCATGTTCCTGCATGAGGCAGGCTTTGCCACAACTGGAAAACACAGAGTTTTCTTATTTGTTCATTTTTAAACCCAGAATATTGTCCACTGAAACACTAGTCACTCAGCATCATCTTCCCATTTTTGCTGTTCTTCTAGCAGAGAAAACTGAGTTTAAAGCCCTTTAAAGGGAATCTATCTCTATCTGTCCTAATCTGCTGGAAAAGAAACCATTATAACCATAGCTCAATCCCTACAAATTCAGGATATTGAACTCTCCTAACAAAAAGATCAAGTCAGTTAAAATAAACCTCTTCTTCCACTGGCAGTACTGAATACTGACAACAGACTGGATCAAATGTCCCTACAAGATTCTCCATAAACAAAATCTAGCTGAAATTATACCTGAAGAATTATACCTGAATCTGTGTGCTACCTGAAAAATTTAAATTAGGAAAAAATTTTTAAAAAGCGAAAGCTGTTACTTCCTTCTTTTTCACAGGTATCCTGAATGACTACTTTAATTTAATTAACTATTTTAATTAATTTGATAATTTAAATACTTATCAATACTAGAGCAAGGAGTCTAATAATATGTATGAAAATAGATGTTCATTGCAGACTGTATCATAATTCAAGACTGTGGTGCAATACCACAGAAACATGGGCAACATAAATGGCTAAAAATATTAATAATGATTTAAAAAGATGCCTATTATCTATTGCTGTGGAATTTTACTAGCAGGAAGACGTATAGCAGCCCAAAGACTCCTTTCACAGCCCTAAATCAGGGACTAATAAACTGTCACCCCAATACTGCAGACATTAGTCCTCGAGAACAGTCCCACTGAAATTTAAAACCTCAAATGTTTTTTTTCGAATTATGCTTAAAAAGGTCTTTTTTTAGAAAAAACAACTTTGAAATCATTCCAATATCTAAAGCCATTGTAGGACCAAATTGCTGCTTCCATATGAGATTCTTTCTAACAGAAGAGTATTCAAAAGCTGTCTTTTGAAGTTTAAAAAATGCCTTCATTTATGTAAAATTTGCTAATAGTATGAATAATGATACCGAACTCGGTAGCAAAAATATTTTTTTAAGACAAGTGTTGGGTTACCCTTCATGCTGTTTTAAATTACTATTATTCTCTTAACAGTTACATATCAGCACAACACCTATTGAGCATTAATTCTAATTCTTTCATGACTCAGCTACTTAATCTGAAATTAGTGTCAAATGTTTATGTTCTAGTAAAAAATATGGATTTGTTTGAGCAGCTTATGTGTGGCATCATATCCAAATATGGCAATTCTATTACTTAACATTTTAAAATATGATCAAAAGGGTAATTGGTCTTGAAAAAAACTCCCAAACCCCAAAATACCCCCTGTTCTCCAATCCAATTCTTTCTTCTCTCATGGCTATGTGGGAAGCTGTTCAAGTTTGACTCTCTAAGGAAACAAATAAAAGAACGAGATAGGTTTTTAGATATGTCTGCTGTGGCAAGACAAAGGAGATACAGATTTTTGATGGTATGTTTCGTCCATTATCCATTTAGAAAATATTGTGGTTTATGTAGCAGAACATTTTATCCCTCTCTGAGGCACTGCTTTGAGTGAGACACTTGAACTGTCTCTCAGCCACCAATGTAGTACTTTTCTGATATATCCATCAGAACTTCATTGAACAAATTGAGATTTAAGGGGGTGTGTGTGTGTGTGTGTAAACCTTAAAAATGGAGTGAGGGGAAAGATTGACATAATGTAGTCAAGAATGGAAAAAGAGGTATCGTTCATAAAAATGGTGTCCAGAAGGTATCAAACTTGACTAATGACATTTCCTTTTTTGTATTGCAAAGGCATTTGAAGCAACCTTAACATTAGTTTGTTTCATTAATGTATATTCAAATAATCTCTCTGCATATCTCAGAGTTTCTCAGCGTTTTCCTCCAGATAAATAAAGTCATTTTGGCAGGACTAAGGTAGACATTGCAATGCGAACAACTTAAATTGTAATAGTTGTGATCAAAATTCCCTTTCCTTTGCTGGAAACATTTTCATTGACCTTGGTGAGCTTTGGCTGAGATCTAAAGGAGATTATTAAAGTCTTTTGATTCAAAATCTAACTGGAATGTGGAAGATTAAGACTTGTAAGGGACAGGTTCGTAGCTGCTGTAAAGTTTCATAGCTCTATTGACTTTGAGAATGTTTAAATAATTTATACTAGCAGAAGATTTGCCTTCAAAATTCACAAACAACTTTCATTCCCCTTCTATTAATCTTCCACACTATATATACCGCATTTTGGAGAGTAAATATGAATGTACAGTCAGTACTTTGACTTTTATATTTTTTATTATCAGTTCTTGGAAGATGAATAAGTTGTGTGCCCATTGATTTCCTGCTGTTCTGTACGTGGAGAGGATAATAAACCCATATCACATCAAGTATGCTTTAGAAAAAGATGCACTCTGGATTTTAGAGCACATAATTAGGTCAAAAAGGCAGTCTGGGTAGCTGGTTTGTGTGGAATCAAAGAGAGTATCTGGAAACAAATTGAATATAGCTTGTAGACATTTTCATGGACACGATGACTGAGATTTCAAATTTGTATATAATTTAGTAAATCCATAAGTAGTAAAGAAAATAATTTGAGGATCTTTTTTTTTTTGAGAGACAAAATCCAAAACTTTTGATTACTATGAGTTATTGGGGTAGGAAACAAAGAGCTCTTTTCTAACTCAAGAGAGAAGAAAGATTCGAGTGTGTTGGTAGGGAAAGATTATGAAGTTGGGAAGCATGCAGGTTTTTACCGGAATCATAAAATAGCTTAGATTTAAAAAGACCTATGGAGGTCACCTGGTTTGACTCCCTGCTCAAAGCAGGGCAACTGTTAGATTTAGATCTTACTTTGAATTTAGATCATGTTACTGAGGGTAATATGGTGTCAAGTTTTAAATATCATCAGAGAAGAATCCTCTCCCAGCTTCCCTGGGCAGTCTCTCAAGGGGCATGACCCTTGTTACTGTGAAAGGATCAAAAAGTGGTTTTCACAGTATTTAACTGAAATATCAATTATTATAACTCATGCCCTTTTGTTTTGCCTCTTTCAGAGAAGCCTGGCTCCCCCTTTCCTTCTATCATCCTTTCCATACACCTCATGTGCTTCATCCCCTTTATCATTTTGGTGGCCATCCTCTGGACTTGCTCTACCATATCAACATCTTTCATGTGTTGGGGACTCAAAACTGACACCTTTCTCTTGATGAAGTCTCACAAACACCAACGTGAGGGACACGGTCACTTTACTTGAGTTACTGCAAACAACTTGGTAATAGAGTTTAGCCTTCATTGCTGCAACAGCACAGAACTGATTCAAGCAGCACATTGCTGACCATCCTCAAAAATAACCCAGGGCCAATCTTTTGAGTGTCAGGGACTGAATTTTAGGATGTCCCTTCCAGGTTTCTTAGATATGGCTGAGTAAATACCTTCCCAGGTTCCAGCTTGCCCTCTAGTCAGAGTTTTTGCTTGTGGAGGGGCTGTTGCTTAAAAAGAAGGGTGAAAAAAAGATTGTCTATTGAAATGTTGTCTATTCCTGAGTTTGCTTAGCTGCTGTTTTAGCTTCTGTTGTGAAATTTTAAAAAAAGATAGGTGTTGAAATGCCTTTGAGATATACCTACATATTAAAGAATGTGGAAGGATAGACATTAAAACAACCATGGATTATGAATTGTGCAATAAATTGCTTTCTTATCTGCCATATGGGTCATGAGGTTCCTCAAAGGGATAGGGAAAAGGAAATATTGTCAGTAACGTGTTCAGGATACTCATACAGGCACTAGAACTTGGATGAGCACTGATATTAGTAAAGAAAAACATTGGAAATACCAATTGTACCACACCTGTACATGCTACATAAGGCTAAGTAATTAAAAAGATTTTTTTCATTTCTATTAAGTGTTCACATCACATCTAAGTAACATTGAATTCCTCCACCTCTGTATGGTGAGATAAAAACTTTTCTTTCAGATAGGAGTGCTGCTTCTGTTATCTGTGCCTTTGTTACCTTGAAACAAGGCTGCCAAAACACAGCCTATGTGAAATCACGTATTTGTGAGACCATTTTGAAGCTAAAATAAGTTATGAATGCCATTTCCTGAATATTATGGGGCAAATCTTAATGTCAACACACAATTATAACAGCTCAAAAACTACACTGGCTGTTAATTTAAGAGATGCATTTGAACTTCTAATGTCTTTATTATTTAGATCTAAGCAAATTGTCTCTTTCTATGTAAATTGTGAGTAGATCTAGCACACTGTGAGTCAGTTAAAGCTGAGCTATATATCAGCAACATTTATATTTAGAACTGCTCAGTCTTGGACTCACTATTCAGTTTTGGTTTTTTACCCCACAAAATCATGCAGTTTTTTAAACTGTGGAAATATTATTAAAGACATAATTTATGTCATACATAGAAAATTTTTTACTGAGCCAATCTGTTCAATCTGGAGATGACCTATGCAATTGTCTTCTAAATTTTTCAAATATATAATTAATTTAACAAAGACCTTTCTTTATAAATCTTTAGACTTTGTTAGATTCTAAATGACAATGAGAGTGATCTAGTCAAGTCAGAAATGCCTCTGGTTTACACACCATGTTTGCAAACCTATGGCTTGCAAACCTGCAGGTAGACCACAGTGGAAAGCAGGGTGAAATTCATAACCTGATCGGAAGCTCATTGAACTTCTCATTTCAAGTCTTTGAAGCTGTCTAGTTCAAGAGGCTTTAGACTGGCTTTATAGAGGAGGTTGTTTCTAAAAAACAAACCTTTGCACTAAGATACTTGTAATGTGAAATGGCATAGTTAAGAAATGCACTGTGTGCATCATCTTTCTAATGTGTCCCAGCCATCTGAGCTATGACAAATATCAGCAGAGGACTATTTATAATGTTATTTCCTTTGTTGGAGTATTTTAGTGTTACTAGAATCACTTTGGGCTCTCCATGCATAAAGGTCACAGTTACAGAAGAGTCTCAGTATACAAGCACCCCTCCTGACAGCTCCCAGCAGGCAGCTGCTCAAAGGACAGGGAAAAGAATGGAAAGCAAAGTACTTTGACTCCAACAGGCTACTCTTTACATTGATATAAATTATTAAAGGCAGAGGTGGCCCTTGAGAATTGGAAGACTAAACTGGGTTTTTGTAAGCTCCACTGTTCCACTTCCCACAGAAAAAAGAGGAGATATCAATGAATCTCATTACCTTCACCAGTGAAAATTTTTACTGCATTAATCTTTACCTGGACACCTTTTAAAAATACAACCACATTGCAGAAAATGGTATAAAAATTAGTTGCTGCAGTAGCTAAAAGAAAGCTTTCATAAGAAAGCACAAATCTAGCCTATTTTACAAACTTTCTAATCTCAAGACAATGCTGCTATTTTATACAACAATTTTAAACAGAATTACTTACCTTGTAGGTCTTTTGTTCCTCGTTTTACTGTGTGATCCTTCTCAATGCAAGTACACAGCAATTAAGCATCAGCATTTTCCATTCTGCTTATCTGACAACAACACACCTGGTCTAAAATCTGTAAACCCAGTCACCCACCCACCCCACTGTCTCGCCTGAGCTGAGTCACAAGAATTCAAACATGTCTTTTTTTTTGCATCGGCAGCAGACAGACTATATCGATGGAAGCAAACAGCTGCTGATTTGTCACTGACCCCAGGGAGAATACAGAGAAATTTGATTCAGTCTCTATAGTCTCCTGGCTCTGAAACCTTGTTAAAGGTTTGCACAGATAGATGCATATTACATAATCTCTTGGGTAGGGCATGGATTTGCAAGATCATTTTTGAGATGTTCCAAGCTTTGGCCAAAGACAAAATATACTGAGGACATCTATTCTTTAACTTCAAATTAGTAATTAGTGTTGCTGTTTATAAACACTCCATGCATGGTCTTCTTTAAAACAGCAGAAGGGAAAGCTATGAGAACAGAAACTGACTAGGCTGAACTCACTATCTACGGCACTCTAGGCTTAATAGTACTGGGGATCTTTGACCCCGCAGCAAAATGTGTGGATATTGAGATTCTCTAGTGCAAAGTCCAGGACTTTGGTGTTTTGTTGGTTATTTCTGCCCCCCCTCCCCCTCACCCCCCCCCCCCCCCGCCCCTC
>VXBC01002446.1:949047-1001542 GCA_013399945.1 Ploceus nigricollis | reverse complement strand
AGGAAGGAAGGAAGGAAGGAAGGAAGGAAGGAAGGAAGGAAGGAAATAAAAAATATTATAAGTGGAACAGGATTATTTCTCTAGTCTTCTCTTGTGTGTACAGCATTTTAAAAAGCAACACCATTTAAAAATGCTACCAAGCTGTTCAAAAGATTCCATAGAGAGCTGATCGATTCTTTTTATGTCTTCTGCATACTTATTAACTCTACAGCTATTAATCAGGTCATAGTCTGAAATTTGCTTCAATATCAGAAAATGTAAAGTTGCCTAATGCTTTCCATCAAAAAATCTTAACTTCTGTTGCTTGTAAACTCCCCAAATTTGAATAATAGGGGCTTAGAGCATTCATCCTAAGTATCTGTCTCAGCATGAAACTTTTCAGTAAATTCCAGTCCTTTCAAAGAAAGAGACTTTGGAAACACAATGCTGAAATAAGCATTAAACAAACAAATAGAAAAAAAAAAAAAAACAAATAATGAATGCCTGTGGGGACAAATAAGTTTTTTGATTTTAGAGTCCCGAGTGGTTCGGGAACAAGGTCCCTAAATATTGTACAGATATGAACTTAATGCCAAAGGTGTCTTTTATTTTTTCTCACATGAAAACAAAATATTTTCATGGGGAAAAACAAAATCAATACTCAGCAGGTTAGATTTTTAGCTAGTGTGGTTTTTTTTCTTGATCCTGTTCTCATTTGGCATGAACCAGCTTTACACTGTGGTGTGGCTCATCCCAAGCAGTGATCTGAGGCTGTGACATGAGCTGGCCCCAGTCAGCTTAGTGGGAGAAAGTCACCTAGCTCAGGTGACAAGCAGGCAAGAGGCAAGTACACCCTGTGCTTGGGCATGTGGTGATGGATGAGCAGCCGTGAAGCAGGAAGAATGTTTGAATGTCTGGGGTGAGGAGGGAACCTGAACAAATGATGAGGCAATTGAACAGCAGGATGTCAACAGGAGAGCTCAGCCAGAGGGGTAGGACACAGGATGAGGAGAGGGTTCCAGATTTCAATCCATTAAGTGATGAGGATTTACTGGGCATTAATGGGCCTCAGAGGTATATTTAACAAGACTAGATGGAAAACCAAGATGAAGTAGATATGGGGACAGGAATCTAAGTTAAGAGAGGAACAAGATAAAAAATTTGGAATGGGATGTCCATGACAACCTTCAAGCTGACGATGCTGAGGAAGAAGAGAGAAAGGGCAAACTGAGATAAGAAAAAGAAAAACTAGATGGGTGAAAAGGTAGATAACAGGCATGTGGTCAGGGAAACTGCTATGGGAGAAGGTCTGAGAAAGACACACCACAATGTGGTAGGGCATGGGAATATATCAAGACAAGAAAGACTAACAAGTTGCCTTAAAAGAAAGAGAATGAGATGGTCTAAGGAATAGCATTCAGAAGTCTGGGAGGATAGCCTGAAATGGCTGTCTAGGTAATTTGTGAAATCACCTGGCAATCTGAAATGCTTCTTTCTCCTGTAATGCTGATCTATAATTATCATAGCTCTAAGTTCTAGAGTGCTATAGAACTCCAAGTGGTCTCACTATCTGTATATAAATAAATATTTCCCCAAGCAATAAGGGAATAGGAAGTGTCTCAGGTCTGTTAGGAATGCTTAAGTGTCTTTATGATGCCATAGGATCAATTTTTGAGGGATGAAACATGTTATATTCAAATATTATTTCTGTTTTCTATTTTAACAAGAGCTTTGTCTGGTTTGGTGACAGACATGCTGTACAAATGACTCTGGAATATGCAGAGGACAAGACTGAGAGCTGCTTTTGTTTCACCTCTTATGGAAGATGGAAGGTGCTTAGAGATAAGGCAAATGATTCCAGAATTGTAATAGAACATATTTTAATGGCAAAGTCATGCTGGAGATATGATTAAGTCACAGAATTTGTATGTGAATACCTGAGAGTTGTTTAAATCAGATTAAATTTTGCTCATTTTTCCTTGCTCACATTATCCTGGTGTCAGATTTGCAAAAATTCTGGCAGTAGCAGGTGCAAAAAATGTTGAGTTTTGATTAATCAAACTGCTGTATAATGCTGCAAAAGGTCTATTTTTTTCAACATCTCAAACAGGACTTCCTAAATCAGTGGACAATTTTAATTTTAATCTCCCTATGTATAAATTTTTAACCTGTAAATTGGAACTGGTACTTCACATTTTAGAGGTCTTTGTGAAGAAGAAATATTAATATTTGCAAATCACTCAGGCAAAATAGTAATGAATATCTGAGTAGGGAAAAACACAAGAAAAAACACACTACTATATTCAAAATAAAAATAGCTTGTACACAGTTCTGGGTAAAGGCATACTGGACCATGAGGACAAAGAACTACCCTGTGCAGCTGCACATGACGGTCTTCTGTGCCCTGGAAAAGTGCACAGAAACCAGGCTGTGACTGTGTGATTCCTGTGTCCTGATACACACCCTGAACTGAACGAAGATGTCATGAACACCTTGATTCTGGCATTTCCTGGGATGCCACTCCCACAGTAGGGGTGTTTTAAGTGCGTATATTTGTACGTCCATGCTTCTTTGCACTGTGACCGTTGGTGTAAATGCCAGAGTTGGTAGTTTTGTAATAGAGCAATAACTGACATAAATATGCTTCTACTGTCTCCTTCAGACTTTAATGACAGGACAATTTGCATGTCAGAACTGTATCTCAAAAGAAACTGCTTCTGTATCTTGATTAAATCCCTCTTCTCCATTCAAAAAACCACATTTCCAATATTCAGTGTTTTTCCATGGACTCCATAAATAATCATCTTCATTCTAAAATCCAGTATTTTTAAGCAGGGAGAAAAGCCAGCTAACACTACACCTTAAATATTGAAGCTATTTTAGGATCTGATAGTAAAAATGAGAATTCATTGTGTGCAGTGGCCATTGTGCAAAGTGTTACTCTCAAAATCTTAACTAGAAGTTAAGAGATTGACTCTTACTGTAGAAGAGCCACAGAGATCTTTGACTAGCATACATGAGAAATCAAGTAGCCACCAAATAAAACCAATTTATTGATGGGACACTATCCTGTGGCTTTTGAGAAGTTCAAGTGAGGCTGCCCTACCAAGTGCATTCTGTGTGACAGAAGCAGCAGCACCGCCAGTGTAGTGACAGGTCCTCGTTATAGGAAGAAACAAGCGAGGCTTGCTCAGGCTCAGAGCATGAGGATGTACTTGAACTCATCTACAAGTTAATTTCTGTGCTTCATACAGCAGAGTGGTTGTACCCATGAGGAAGCCCTGTCTTCTTTAGCCTATTAACTACTTGGTTTGCCCCCTAGTGTCTTCCTTGAACTCACTGAACAAGGTGAACTTTACAGTAGAGTAGGGAGGTAGGTTAAAAACTGCCTGCAGTGTCAGAAACAATTTGCATTAACTAGTTTATTCAAACATTTTGCAGCTCACAATAACTAGAACTCTCTATAAAGAGATTCCTTTAAATTAAGCATATCTTAATAATGACTGTAATATGTATACAGCTTTTGCTACAAATCTAGTTATCTGATAACTGATATCTATATCAGTTATCAGATAACTAGATCAATATCAATATCAATAACTGATGCAACATCTTGAGTTTTGCAATTCACAGAAAGCTGTCCTTGTTTTGAACAAGTTGTACTGTCACTACATTATCAGACTTGTCTTCAGTCACAACTGGGAGATGTTGGCCTAAGAGGACTCCAAAGGCTGATCTTATAGATGGTATCTTCAGATAAAATTAGGGTCTTTCTTAGCTAATGTGGTCTGCCAAAATTCTTTCTATTAGTGGCATCTTGGATATTTAAAATACTGATGTCATAGAGCCCTATAATTATAGGGCATTTATGTCACCACATTGCCATTAGCATAAAATTTACTTGTATGGCCAAAAAGTAAGTTAATCATTTGGTTGAACCAAAATAGCTGAGTGAAACTAATACCATTAATCTCTCTGGACTGTTCTAAGAGGTAAGGGATTATGTTTTACATTTAACTGTGCTCATATAAAGTATGCTGCTGCTAATTCTATGGAACCTGATTTAAAAATGACACCATTTAATTCTCATATTAGTTTTAATAATGATATATTTTCTCTCCTTGAACTAAGGGATTCTGGACAGCTGTCAGTGGAAAAATTTTCCATATTTTCCATACTTTCCTCCAGGAGAAAAGGCTGCCTACTCAACAGAAAACTCATATGAAGACTAGCTGTTCAAAAAATGCTTACTGTCTGTGAAGAGTTCTTAAGAATATCAAAGTTCAAATAGTTCCTGGATCTATAAAAATATTAAATTTACTTTTCTTCTGATCCTGTTAGCATCATGCGAATGCTGCCTATCTGTATTACCAAACACTCAAGCAAGGGTGGCTGCCAAGTCACAGCATCTTCATACATCTGAACTTACAGTAGGAAAAGATGACTACTACTGAGTTTTCCCTCTTTCTGAAAAGTACCCCAGCTATGCTTTTAATTTTGTACAGGTTATGCAAAGATAAGCATCAAATTGCTGATGCTTTTGTTGGTGTGCAAGTTTTCTGAGATATGGGAAGTAAGTGAGAATACAGCAACTCTTCCGTGTTACATAGTTGATTATAAATACATTTCAGGTGTGTATTAGCAATGTCAAGATCAGGGAATCTTTGTATCCGACGTTCATTTTCAACATGATACAATAACTACGGGGTCCCAACTCTTTGTTGCATTGTGAAGACAGAGGATGTCTCTCTTTCGAATTTGATAAATGTGAGATACAGTAGCTTATCTTTCAGAAAAACTGAGTAAAATTATGTGGAATAATAACACTGTTAGCTTAGTCTGACACACTTCAGCTAAGGAAAAAACAGTGAAGACCAAGAGTCCTGAGGATCCTGAAAGCAATAGCTGATAAATTCTGGATAGAAATGAGGAAGAAATACATCATATAGCAAACATGTCTGAAGAAATACACAGTAGAGCATAAACATGTCTGAAGAGATAGGTTTGCTTTGAACATTTTCTTCAATTGTTGCAATTAAACTAAGCCTGTAGATTATGTTATTAAAAAATAAACAACCCCCAAACCAAACCAAACCAAACCAAACTAAAACAAAACAAATCATAGCAAACTTTAAAAATCCAACTAATTTTGGAGTTTTGTCTGTATTATACCTCTATCTGTCAATATAGCTATGTGAAACTTGCGTTGCAGAGAATTTGAATATAAATTTGGAATTTTCAGAATGCAGCACATTGATATGACCTCAGGCAAAGGAAGATACAGCAGAGGGGATCAGAACCTTGGTTGCAGTCAAAATAAAATCTTTATTTATTGCAGTTAAAAAAAAAAACAAAACAGCAAAGCAAACCTATATGGCATCACAAGTTAACCAGATCAGAAAGGTAAGTGCTTATATTAAAAAAAAAAAAAAGTAACCAGTTACAACTTCCGAAGAAAAAAATTTAGAGCCTAAATATTAGCTTAGACAGAATTTTTTAAATAGAACATTTTTTGTTTTAGGACTTTTTTTTAATAGAACTTTACACAGACACTGCAGTTATTACTTCTAACTTTTTTAGTGAAAGCGATATATTGATATAAGACCTGATAAGACCACTTACACAGTAAAAAGTTTTTTCAGGTCAGGGGCAGTCTAAGAGTTGTTTATGGTAGAATATGACAAGCAAAACACTTCTCTTGACAAGGCAATTTAAATCAGCAAAACTGTATTCCAGCGAGTATACTTTACTCCAGAACAGGTTTCCTCTTCCTATGATAAATAAGTTACCTTGAGAGCCTGGCTGCACTTAGCAGGTTTGGTGATAAGAGCTGCACTGCTGGAATTACACCAGCCACTCATTTGTAGTACAGAAATAGATCACTCATAAAATAGCTTTCTTTGCCAGTACAACTTTTCCAGCTCCTTGAACAGAATAACATATACCGTCAAAATAGTTTTTGCTGACTTTTTAACGAAAACTTCTGCTTTCTTTACTGTTTTGATCAAGGGTGTTATATCTAGAATGACCAGAAGAGGAACAACTTTGAATGTAGATTACTGCTGACAAAATCTTAAGATTCTTAATGCCTTTTTTACATGCTTACAGGTACCTTCACTTCTACAGCTGTGTCTACCAGAGTGTGCACTGTCAGGCTTTTGGCTAATATAGATATGCTAGTAAAACCTGTAATGTAAATTTGGCCTTAAACTGGTGTGACTTATTCCCTTTCCATGTGGGATAGAACTAATATATGCCCACTTACACTTACCACTGGGTGACTGTTTAAATCGTAGATTGTACCAATACAGATTTTAGTGTGTACTAATGCAGTAATCTTAACGTTCCACCTGCAGGGGAGAATTGCACTGATTTAGCTAAAATTGGATTTAAATCTCACATAAATCTTTAACACAAAAATGAAGTCCTGGGAATCAGCTGCTCCGACGTTCCTACGCATTATCTTACTCTGCAG
Source organism: Ploceus nigricollis (assembly GCA_013399945.1). Lineage (NCBI taxonomy): Eukaryota > Metazoa > Chordata > Aves > Passeriformes > Ploceidae > Ploceus > Ploceus nigricollis. The sequence goes on along the minus strand of VXBC01002446.1, from coordinate 995,088 downwards.
CAGCAGCAGCATCCTCTGTACGTGTCAAGAAGCTTACTCTCCTTAAGGAGGGTAACCCATATCAGATACCTCCCATTTATCAGGAGGAAATGGAGCATGCACAATGCACTGTTATCATGGAGCCACTGATGCCTGGTAACATATTGTCACCCGGTCACTCGCTAATATGTCAAAGCTGATAGTTATATTGAGATAGGCACCTGCATGGACATTAAAACAGACTATGCCTAAATGCTTCACACAAGTAGGGTAAATTACCCTGTCCCAAGGTTTATGTTGCCATTACCAATGCAATTTAGTAGTAGTCTATAAAGTTGAATCTTAGATCTGTGCCTACATGGCACACTGGAATTGTCTCCGTAGCTGCACTACGGACATATCCTTTATGCTTCAAGCATATGAATATATTAATTTCTGACAAGGGATGACATCCTTTCCCTGAAGAGCTTAAAATTATTTAGAGTTATAAAGCAGCTTCATTAAGAGGTGGGCACCCACACTGCCCTAAATGATGGTTAATATAATACATTTTTTTTCATGAGGTTAAAGTGATTTAGTTTATGCCTTGACCTCTGTGTCTGTGTTCATATGTCCATCACTTTATATCAGTGAAAGGGTGATTTAATTCATAAATCTGGCCCCTGCTGTATCATAAAATACACAGCTAAGATGAAAAAAATATCCACAGATAGATTTTCACCTATTTACCAAGGTAATTTTAATTAATGCTTTTGGTTTGTATCTATGTAACTGTCCTGTGTGGCCAAGGACACAGAAGGAAATGCAAGTGGTAGAAAGAATTTTTTTTCTTTTTTTTTTTGCTGTGTTCTCTTTTTGAAGAGATAAGTGGGAAGAAGAAATTTGCATTTTTATTTAAAGCAACAAAAACGAATTTGCATTTTTCCAAGAACTGCAGTTTCTTTTCTCAATGCCTAATAAAATATTGATATTAAAATAAACAATGAAGGCACTTGAACAAATAAAAATTTTAATTAGTGCATCTAAATGATGAATTCAATTTTCTTTTCATATTTAGAACCCTTTTGGATGCTTCCCACTGCTCATTTTGGATTCAGGGAAATGTAAGTTTTTAACTATTGCATCTAAAAGAGAGATAGAACTTAAAGAACTGGAAATTAAAAATAAATAAATTAGCTCTCTGTTGTCGTGAGCTGGAGCTTCAAAGGTCACATTTGAGCTTCAAAGAGTGACTCTCAGCATGGGAAAGAAGGCTCACTGAGGAGAGCAATAGGTAAGAGTGCCTCCAGGAAGGACTAGTGAAGTTTTCAGGAAGGGTTCTGGCAGACAGGAGAGAAGACAGTATCTTCTTATTCTCTTTCTCTTCTTCTGAAATGAAATATTGGTCTTGGCTGGAGGTGGCTGGGTTTTTTTTTTTGGAATCCCACTGTTTTTTTTATAGTGACAAAAGGACTAAATTAAGCCTTTCTGCTCCTCTAGTTTTTGTAGATTGAAAGTAGATTGACTTCTGCCAACTTTCTTGGCAGAAGTAGATTGACTTCTGCCAACTGCTTCACCACAATTCCTTGGCTTGTATTAAAACTGGAATCTCCTGTTTCCCTTCTCAGCGCTAAATGGGTCCAGCCATGCTTTACATTGAAGAGCAAATAGCAGTGTACAGTCAACACAGTGAGGCAAACTGCCTTGGTTTTAATTGAGCTTTTTGAATTTGCACTACTGATTCCTCATTTCCAGATCAGTAAGAGCAAATGGATAAGTCTCCTCCAGAAAAGAAAGTGAATGCTACAGATGGTCGATGGGGAAAGAATTCATGGAAGACAACAAAGAGCCCAAAGCAAAACTAGAGCAGGTTTAAATAATGGAGTGTGCAGCAGCCTCTGCTGTGATTTCAAAAGGACACTTGCAATGCATACATGGAAGCACTTTTATTTAAATTAATAAACACTGTTATAAAAATAATGCATTTTCATCAATAAATAAAGCAAGTATTTTAAAGGCATACTGGATGCATTTGATGTCCCCTTGGAGCGTGGACTACACCCTTCATGTGATTCACTTACTTACATGGGCAAGAACAAAGACAGTGTCAGCATTTGTGTTAGTGGTGTTCCTCTTTATAAAATTATTCAAGATTGTGTTAGTAGTGTTCCTCTTTATAAGTTTGTAACATAGTTTATATAGCAGAAACATCTACATGAAGATTTTCAACTCCTCAAAGTTTATATACTTAAATTTTTTTTTATCGAAACTGTCACATATTGAGATATCAATTTGAAAAAGCCTATGTTCAGGACTGCACAAAATTTGGACTTTTAGGGTTATGTCAAGCTGGGCATACAGAAAAAAATCAGAGTCATTATTCAGGTTGTACTCTTCCAGCTGCTGTGCATAGTTTTGACATTTTCAATGTCAGAAAAAATTATGGATTCTTGATACAATTTTTTGGGACAAAAATTCTTTTGAACCTTTAGTGGACTTTCAGTTTGTATTGACGTATGTCACAGTTTATGGCCTTCTTCTATTGGCTGTATCTCGTGTTTTTAAAAAGAATGCTTGCAAAATTGCTTAAGAGAAACTAAATAACACAGAGAGTGATGTGTCTCTTTTCAATTGCAAACCTTGTATGCTTAGCAGTGATTTTTATCCAATAAATAATATACTGACTACCAAGCATCCTGTTTATGATGACTTTATAAATGTAAGTATTTTCCCCAGGAAGACTAGCACATGACCCCCTAACAGGCAATCACTGCTTTGTCTCTCATGCATTTCTAGATAAGGATACATATATTTCTGAAAAATTGCAGATAAACCCCTTGCTTTCCTGTAATGTTATACTCACCTAAAATCAACACCTGGTAATCTCAAACCTGGAGAAAGTTTTGATAGTTGTGCAGCTTACCAAGTTGGACAGTCAAATATGAAAGGATTACGTTACACATAGTTTCAAAAACATCCCCAAAAGCTGAGGAGTAGGAGGATTAAAAATAAAGAAGGAAAATATAAGATGAGAAGAGTACTGGAAACAAAAAAAATCAGCAACAAGAGAGGCTAAGATGAAAAAACTCTTTTTTCTCCTTGTAAAAATTAGCTTGAAATAAAAGGTATATACGTATTTGGTAATTGCTGTCAATGAGAATGATCTTCAACTTTTGGGTTTTCAGCACCTCTTTCTGTTTTTAGCTTTCACTCTTCTCTTTTGTGTTGCCATTTCTATGTATCTTACAATTCTTGTAACTTATTTATTGCCTTGATCACTGCATGCAAGGTCAACTATTATAATAGCATGCTCCTGATCCTCCCACTCTGTACTTCACCAAACTCTGAGCTCACCGTATAAATAGGATATGCTATCTGAATATCTTTGCCAAACAGGGCATTATGCAGAGAGCCAAGTAAGCTGTACAGAGCTCTGAACTCCGGCAATATGCTGAGATGGCAGGTGCATTATGGTTTTAGATTTCAAACTTCTGTGGACATAGTGTAAGCCAAACACTGAAGAAAGGCCAAATATAAGAACTTCATGAACAGATTTTGAAAATTTGAGAAGTAAAAACAGACTAGAAGTCAATTTAAAAAAAGAAACATAAAGGTGTGGGCTTTTTTCCTTTTCTTTCTTTTTTTCTGAATTGACGTTGTGGAATAAAGAACCCTTCATTGCATGACATCTTAGTGTAAAGTTAAAGAGGTCTGGATGACAATAGGCATAGTAGAAGATGGCATCTCAACTGCAAGCAAGATTACCAGGAATTAAGAGGAGGTCATAGGGCACATGTAACTATTTATATTATCCTTATTGTTGTTAATCTGAGTAGCTTTATGTATATATTTATGTATGTATGTAGGTATGTACATATATATGTGTGTATATATGTGTGTATGCACGCATATTTAAGGAGCAATCTGTCTATGATGCCTGACCTCTTTTGTCTCTTTAGATTCTAGTACGACCTCAGAATTTAAGTAAACCTGGAATTCTCATGTCTCTGGGTTTGCTAAGAAGTTTGTGCAGGAAATAACTTGCTCCATGCTATTCCCTGAAAGTCTCACAAGAGAGTTGTCTGGGAAGCTGTATTCCCCTGAGCAGTATAAAAGCTTATGCTTTGAATAGTCATTTCAGGAAGGAAAAATGCACTAAGTGTGTAACACTGTAAATCAGGTATGACTGGCTAGATCTCTTGGATTTTAAAGAGAAAAAATCCAACCTATATAAACAATCTGATAATTATCTAATTGCAGCTATTTGTTGAAATCTTTAACATACAGGACCCTTCCCTGAATAACACTCCATAAATCAATTTGTTTTACTAAAAGCTCATCCCCACCCTCCTAAAATCTTTGTCAGTTGGAAGAGAAGAGGAACTTCTCACTACCCCAGCCAAGGTGGGAGCCACAGAACTGTTGCTGACCTGGTGAAGTAAATGAGCTTTGAGTTTCAGCAGGCAAAGAAAAATTTTTCTCCTTCCATACAGTTTTCCAGTTCCCCTCACAAAGAGGGTAATGAGACCTAGCAAAATAAAACCAACATTATGTCATGCTGCAGAGATACAGCACTTGTCTTTATCTCTTCCAAAATCTTATATTGAAAAGTGCTGAACCCAAATAACTCCTCTGAGTTTTCAAGGGAACAATGGTTTCTAAGGTCCTCAGAAAAAAAAGCTCATGCTTCCCCAGTCAGTGCTCTACCCAACTCAATTATCAGGGGAAAGAATGAAGCTTTGACACCTTGAGGAATTCACTTTGACATTTACAGATGGATGTGTGCTGTGTGGATTATATTATTATTTCTTCTGCAAAGAGAAACATGTGTAAGTGACATTAGAGTCAGGAAAATGCAAAAGAACAGAAGAAGATGTAACTTTCTCCTCCAAACATAAGTTATCAAGCCTCTCTTTTTCTTTAAAACCGTTAAAGTGAAGGCTCTGGAATGGACAGAAAGAAGGTGACAATATTGTCTGCAGTTCAGGAGGCTTCTTACAATGGTGTTGCTAAAACAGACAAAAAGAAAACTTCTTCTCTGTCAGCAGGGCACAATAAGCAGGGCTACAACACCTGTTTCTGAAACACTGTTATGTTTGAAGCATGGACTGGAACTTTCAGCTGTAGCTAGTTAGTTCTCACACTATGGGCTCACCTCCTCAGGGTACTCACCTGTAAAGCAGGACACATCCAGTAAAGAAAGGGATCTAATTAAGTGAATTTTAATACTGAATATATTTATAAATACTGCAGCTGAAATCTGTGGAAATTTATTAGAGATTAAGCTGAACTTTTTATTAGTATGTAAATAACCATTAACTTATGAGGACGCTGCTGACTGATTTAAAGCCTGACTTTTTCTTTCTCATTCTCTGAAATACTCATTGGTATTAACAAAAATTTGGGGTATGCAACAATGCAAGACTGAATCAGAAATACTCAGGCGTAATTGAAATATTAAAAGGTTATTCCTGATACGTAGTGCTCTCAACTGCAGAATTCTACGGCTAGAAGTACTTGGAAAGCATTTAGATTGCAGCAAATTTACTACTTGCAGCCAGTGATTTATTTCATGCCCTAATGCACTAAAAGGTCAGTAGCCTAAATTTATCTCAGTGATTTTCAACAGATTATGGCTCCTACAGTGTGTTCATACATCAGCTACCTTTGGATGTTAATATTCATTCTAGTCTCCAAATTCTTCAAGTTAATGGGAATTCCTTTAGATCTGAACTTAGCCTTTTTTTTCTTACCCTTTAATCTGAGCATAAAATCACCTTGCAGCAAGATGTTATATTCTGACTTTTTGCCTTGTTTTGAGCTGCTAGTAACAGCTTTTAATTTGGAAAGACTATCTCTGAGTTTACTGCGCCTGACTGGTTTCAGCTCAATTGTTTCCTCAGCCAACAGAGCATTTCATTTCTCCTGAAGGTCACTGCAAGCTGCCAAGGCATTGAAACACATCAGCTTTTCATTCATGCTACAATCTAATGTCACAGTACCATTAAGATAAATAGTAGTAGGCATGTATGTATTACTTTTTTCTATCAAAAATTACCAAATTTATTATTATACAAAAAAAATTAGTCCATCAGTGAATGAGCAACTGGTAATAACCTCCCTTCTTTAACTCCAACACTTTCTTTAAATCACTAGGAATTAATCCTTTCATTACAGTGGTTTGACTGCATGCTGATAATTATTTGTATAAATTACACCATCATGTCATCTGCTTGTGGAAGTGGCTCTTCCAATAGCAGCACAACTAGTTGCAATAAGATGGTGATGCAGAAAGCTGCATGGATCCAAACCATCCCATAAAACAAACACAGTGGCCATCTGTTGGAGAAGGGCAGCCATTAACTGTTTTAAGGGCTTGGATGTGGTCCAGTATTGTTCATTCTACCACCAAAATGAAATGACTATTCTAATCAACAATATGCATTTTAAAACTGGGTCATCATACGTCTCCAATGCCTGTGTTGTTTGGAATCAATACATGCAGTGCTGACTCACACTATCAAAAGGCAAACTAGTCTGTTTTCAAGCAGGATGATTTTCATGCATCTCTGGTTTGTGGAATTCCTTTAATACGAGATATTGTCAAAATTTTTGTTATGACTCAAATTCAAATTGGAAAACTGATACTAAAGAGTCTGCCAAAAGAAGCTTAGTTTCTTAACAGCTCCACTGGACATTACACTGTAGCAGTAAAATAAAGTTGTTAATAATGACGATAAGAATAAAGAATATATAAGAGACCAGACCATAATAATATCAAGAGTAAAAAGAAAAAAAGAAATACAAACTTGGAAAAAAGAAATGTGCTGGAGTCTCTACATAAGTTCTTCTAGTTTATTTAAAATTATTACACTATAGTTTATTTAAAAGAAAAACCAAGTTTATTTCCTTGACCTTCCATATTTCCAGTTAAATAATCTGTTTAAATTTGGACTTGTGAGGGATTTTGGAGATTTTTAAGGAGTTCTTAGGTCTCCTGTTGCAGTGGTAGGAAACCCACTAACTGGATGTGAGAACAACATAATGCAGACACAACACGGCAAGTTTCCTCACAAATGCCTGCCAAAAGGCATAAAATGGGTCTATCAACACCTTTGTTATTTTACAAGTGCTACCTTGGGAAATGTTGTAAATTATGCCTAGGTCTTTGATAGTCTTGTCATACAGATAAATACTTACTACAATCAAAATAAATTAAGCTAATTTTATTCATGGTTTCAGTCAGAACTAAGCTGAAATCTCAAGTAGTGAATAACTAGCGCACTGCATGCCATCCAGACTGAAAATATTCTCAGCTGATAATTACAAATACAAGGAAAAGAAGGCCGGCCTGTTTCAGACAAATACTTTTCTTGCATTTGTTCCTTATGTAAAAATCTAATTAATGAAATGTTAGACAAATACTAGAATAACTAAATATTATTTGCACTTGAAATTCAGACACATAATGCTGGATCAAGCTTCCATGTCTGAACATTGGTACTAATGTATTTATAATGTAAATAAGAAAAAAATTAGCCTTTTATGGGATTTTTATCTATCAAACCAACCATATTACAGATATATTACTTGCTGTAAAGATCTAATTAAGTAATTCATCAGTGTAACAGGTCTAGTCCTTGTCTAACAGTAAGGCTACTTTTCTCATCTGACTAAAGTTCTGAAATGGAAAAGTAAGCCAAACTGTATCTAATCACTTGGGGTTGAATCATTCTCAAGGTATAAGGAAAACTTGCTTGGATACACCAAGCCCAGAAGCACAACTCCAGATCACTCTTAGCTTTTTTCACAGAGAATTTATTTCTTAGCTAAGCACGTTGAGGGAATGATAACACTTTTTTGTCTCCAAAGGAGCAAGCTTAGTCTGAAGTTCTTGAACTTGCAAAGGATCTGAATGACTTCTGATGCTTCAAGAGGGAACCTTCTTGGCCATAGGCATTGAAATCCTATTTTAAAGATGAAAGTTATACAAAGAAAGATTTTGAAGTTATGCTGTTCAGGCACAGAGGTCTTCTGTAAAGCTGAGTTGCAGGTATGTATCGGAGAAGAAATTATCCAAAATGCACCTTTTAACTTAACTGATATGTTTAGGATGTACAAAGTGCATGTGCAGCTAGAGTACCTGTAGTTTTTCCTACTCATTGTTGGGCTCATTCTATGTGCTTACTCTGCATTTCATAGAATTATTTATACTGGGAGAGTATAAAGGCTGAAAAATGTATTGTTATTACATCAGTATTTTGAAAGCTATTTTGTTCTTATTTTTGGTAATTTGAACTGCTGTCCAAATAAGAAGTGAATTCAGAAAGGGGAACAAATGTGCATTTTTTTCCAAATACTTTAGTGTTTTATGAAAAGAAAGGAATAGAGAAACAGCAGTCTCACCAACTATTTCATTTCTATGTGTACAGCAGCTATAAAGAGCATTCAGTGATAAATTTGGATCTTTTCAGAAAAGAAGTGTGCCAATTTTAAGTAAAGTAATGGTGGACACCTTAATGTCAGCATGAACACTTAATTGCCATCAAACAGAAGAAGAACATTTACAGCAGCCAGAACAAACTCAGAACCAACACAGTTCTAAATCCAGCTTAACCAGTGTCTGATCTGTGCTGCTAAGACATTTCAGCCCCACTCCTTCCATAATCTTCTCCCACAAAAAAAATACCAGTATGAATGAGTGTCTGATTCACTGGGATTCCTAGGTAAGTGACTGCCTGTGTTGGTGGCTCAGATTAGAAATCTAACTCAGAGGAGCTGTGGGAGGACTGCTCTCTTCTTCTGACTGTGAACTCTTTCTTCCTCTGACTGTGGATCAGTTTGCTCATGCCTTAAATTAGCCCTTGCTTAATACTTCCCAAAACAACTGGCTCCCTCTCATACTGACTCTCCTGCCAACGTATATTTTGTATCTGTCATGTTTACTAAGCACTAGCCAAAGGATACAGAACTAGTCCACAACTCAGTCTTGAAGCATACGTGGGAAAAAATTATCTGATGGACTCTGTAGAGCCACCCAAACATCCTGTTCCTTTTTGCTGATTTTTCAACTTCGGTGAAAAGCTGAAAAGTCTCATCCTCCTACAGAGCCAACAGCACGGTTCATACAATCGCTTCCTAATCCAATGGCAATGAAATCAGCTTAGTTCAGACTAGCAGTTTAAACTGTTTAAATAGCCTGTTTCACTCTGCTGGAAGCTGGTGAGGGACTTCTCACACCCACTCCACTCAGCAGGGCAGTGACAAGTGTGGAGCAGTGAGTGCTGCAAAGTATTCACCCCTGCATGAGGAAGAACCCAGCTGTCATCTCATTTCCTTCTGGTCCAAAGGTTTCAGCACCACAGAGACAGCAGAAAAAGAAAGAAAGCAAAAAAATATTCCTATTCTTATGGAAAAATCATAAGCTCTTATCTGAACTTTTACCTCATTTACCTTTTCACTTTATCCTTGCTCAGAAAGAAACAAGAAAAATAAGAAAACTCTCTCCTCTAGTGATTTGTTCTCATTGGAGTTCAGTCTCTGGCTAATTAAATAGCCCCAGGTGCCAGACAGAACCTCGTTTGCAATAACTTATCTTGTTTTGGTCAGTTCCTCAGCTCTGCTAGCCAACAGCAAAGCAATAGATACTTCTTTCCATTGCTGTACTATGGTATAACAAAATTAGAGGTAATTAAACCTTCCATTTGAATCAGCATAAGTGGCATGGCATATCTCTAGGTCCTGCCATTTTCATTGCTTAAAGAAACCTTCAATACATGCAGGAACTTCTCTCTTCAGACCATGGTTTGTAACAGTTAATAGTGTGGATTACACTGTTTGACTTAAATGACACAGCACTTGACAGCCAACAATAACCTAACCTGAGTTAACCTAAGAGTGTAATAAATTTGTTTTTCCTCATACCTTCCTGTCTATTGAAAGAGTTAACTCTGAGAAAACACATAGGGTCAAAGAACAGGGGTGGCAAGTTATGAGGAATCTCCAGGATAATGTATTTAATGTTATGTTGGTTATGTATTAGAAGCCTCCCAAAGGAATTTTGCAATATTTAGTAGTAAGAGCAAACACTATTAAAGACTTGGCAGAAGATGAGATTTTCTCACACCTCTCATAAAAATATCTATTAGACACAATTGAATGAGATCTTGTTTTTTACCAGGTGGCACTCTCATCACACTGAGTTTGCTGTGCTGAATCCTAGGGAAAATGACTTCAGATGGAATAGTATCATGTTTCTGTCACACAAAACTATGTCCCTTGCTCTGGCTTTAGCCTGAAGCATTTTTACAGAAGCAAAGAATAATAAAATGGTCATGCTGGAGTAACTGGGGAGACAGTGTAATCTGGTGGAAGAGAGTGTCCAAGCAGCTGGAAGTAGGCTTTCTCTTTTTCACAGGCAGCCCATAAACGAGTTAGAAGCAGGGAGATTGTTTTACTGGCAGAGATATTTGTAGGTTTGATAGAGTAAAGGTAGTCATTGGGACAACTTCATGCACAGGAAACTCTGGTGTAACCACATATCCAATGGGCATTATGCTAACACAGGGTGTAAATCAGGATCCTCCAAGCACAGCAGTGCAGCTTGACACACTCAGAAGAGGAGGGATGGCTTGGTGAGCTATAAAATATTCCTTGTCTGAAGGGGCTTGTCTGGACACAGATGTTTTTATTTATAAGTCATATAGGTATAGTGCCTCATATGAATGTTCTCATTAAAAATGGTTCTGGGTTCTTTTTTCATGTAGTTTCATATTGTCTGTTTCAATTGAACAAAAACAAAAAAAAAGACTCAACCCAATTTAAAGTTATTAAAATGAGATAATTTACAAATTGAATTTAGATCCGTAGACTTAGACCATTCAAAACCCTGTCTTTACTTATAGTAGTTTACTTTCCCAAAGTTGACAAGATCATATTGTTCAACAACCCAGCTGTGCTCTGACTCCAGCAAAAGCTGATGTACTCAAAATTATGTGGGAAAGGTGCTGTACTCTTTTCCAGTGCACAAAGCAGAATGCATCTTCATCTCTCAATGCTAGGAATAATTTCCGTGAACCTTTCAGAAGATTACGGAGCCAGGTATTGCCTGTATTGCACAAAAAGAATGTCTTGAATATGCAAATTCTTCTATCTTCTTGAACTAAATACCCTCAAGAATTAAACATAGCAGTTTCTTGATAAGTAATTGACTTTCTCCCACCCACTGAAAAGGAAGAGATAAAGGCTCTGTATAACATATGTCTGGATACATTCAGGTCGTGCATAGTGACAAAACACAATATGCCAAAGATTACTAAGTAATCTTCTTACTGTTTGGCAGAAATGAAAAGAGGAAGTCATAACATTTTGGCACACATTCAGCTAGACAGCGTATCTTTATTGAACGAATATACATATCTGATAAGTGACCACTCAAGAGACCAGTATGAATTGGCTGTATAGCAGAAAAGGTCCTCAACAAAAGGTCAAATGAACTTGTTCCAAATATGACATGGAAATATTTTTATGTGGTCAATTAAGAAAAAGGTTTTTCATTGGAGCTGATTCATAAGGTTATCAAAAGCAAGAATTTAAGGACTGATGGTTCTGAAAGGCAGAAGGTATTCACTTGATTTGCAAGGGTTCTCTGGAAAAGCATTATACTGTGTTGTGAGGACCTAAAGAACAAAGTTACATGTCTCAAAACACCTCCCTACAAGATAAGCCACCACAACAGAACTTTAGATAAGTGCAGACAGCACAGCAGGAAGGAGCTAATTCCAGGCCTAATTGAGGTAAAGTTTTGGTTAGCATCTGGACAAAAATTCCTGCTGTGGGAAGCTGTGAGGAAGGAAATTATGGCTTAAACCCATGCCAGCCCAAATTGTGGGAACTTCTGTGACCACCCCTTGGATACATGGGGCTTGAACTGTGTACAGCTGTACCTCCAGAAGAACAACTTAGGACCCCCACTTCCAAGAAGACCAGAAGAAAAGGACCAATAGGACACCATTGGAATCCATGTGGTGGTGACATCTTTGCTTAATCTATCTCTCTCTCTCTGTGTCTCTCTCCCCACCTTCCACACTCCATTCCTATTTTGGTCTCTCTCTCTACCTCACATTTACTGTCAAATAAAATCTGTACTGTTGATTTTGGCATATGTTCTCCCTTGCACCTTAATTCAGGCAAAGGCATCTCTTAATAATCAGATCCTAACATTCATTCATATTGGTAAATCCTGGCCATGGAGATAGAGCAACAGCAAAAGGAGTTTAATTCCAGGAATAGATTAAGCTGTACTTGCAAATTGGCTTTTTTTTGCTCTTCAAGAAACATTTCTACTGCCAGGAAGTTGTTATCATACTTATGTCATTCAGAATGGTGAAAACATCTCACTTCTTCCTAGTCCAGCTATGTCAGCAACTTGTTTTAAGGGCAAACATGGTAAGAAGCAGTAAAGAAACAGTCATAGGCAAATTTTTAAAAAGTTCTGCTTGTTTTAGTAAGACATATTTGAAATTATTTTGGATTTATTGTATTAGATTTTATTTACAAGGTATCTTTATAAATAATATTTTGGATTTTAGAAGATTCCTACTACTCTCCTCTGCTTCATCCTTCATTCTTTTTCTAACATTTTCCCCTTAGACAATAACATCCTGTCACTGAAAGTAGAGCTCATTTGTGAGAAAAGACACAAAGAATAATATTCAACATTGTACAAGAAAGCTAACTGCTTCCTGGGCTTGTACGAAGCATGGCCAGCAGGCTGAGGGAGGTGATTCTCCTCTTCTAATTTGCTCTCATGAAACCCCATCTGGAGTGCTCTGTCCAGCTTTGGAGCCCCCAACATAGGAAGGATGTGGCCCTGCTGGAGTGAGTCCAGAGGAGAGCCCTGAAGATGATCAGAGGGCTGGAGCACCTCTCCTACAAATACAAAAAAGAGAGAGCTGGAGTTCGGCCTGGAGAAGAGAAAGCTCCAGGGAGACCTTATTATGGCATTTCAATATTTAAAGATTGTTTATAAGAAAGAAAGAGAAAAACTTTTAATGAAGGTGTGTCATGACAGCACACAATGATTTTAAATTGAAAGAGTGTAGATTTAGATTGGCTGTAAGGAAGAAATATCTTTACAATGAGGGTGATGAGACACCGAAACAAGTTGTTCAGAGAAACTTTGGATGTCCCATCCCTGAAAGTGTTCAAGTCAGATTGGATGAGGATTTGAGCAATCTAATCTAGTGAAAGATGCCCATGGTGGGGGTGTTGGACTAGATACGTTTAAAGGCTTAGATGATGGAGATTACTTGTATATTATCTCCATACAGAAGTGAATTTCATTATTCAATTCTAATCACAAAGTTTAAATTCTTAATTTAAGTCAGTGCAAAGACAACAATGAGAGTTTCACACCTGATCTAGTCCCTCTAGGTTTTCTTTGTCGTGGAGGAACTTCTCTGGTATGCTTTATCCATTCCTGAAGTTGACATCTGAAAAGGGTCAAATGAATCATACCCTAAAAGTGTCTCTTTCTTTTCTTCAACTCTAAAGACCATCTAACTAAAATACTGTAGATGTTGAGAGTTACATTAAATCAATTTCAATCTTACTATCTATAACCATGACAAGATAAAAGACAACAAAAAATGGAAAGAGAGACCTGGTCATAGAAAGCTTCATAAATCCAATGGTGAGAGCTAAGCCTCAGTAGATAACCATAATTACCTATAAAAACCAAATAAAATGACATCCTATTTCTTTACTCACTTGTATACTCATGAGTGGAGGAAGGTAGACAGGAATATTTACTGTTGCTTACTGACCAACTATGTTTATAAGAAATCTGGTTGAACTTAATGCATTTCTTTGTCCATGCACTTTTGCATATTCCATGTGATCTCTGCCTCAAATTCCAGAATCAGTAGGCAAAAATGTATTGATTTCTCAGAAAAAAAAAAAAATCATAAAAAACTTTAAGTCTATGTAATCTATTTACCTATGCAGCTAGAAGCACCTTTCCAATTATTTGCAGCTCAAAGAATAGAACTAGTAACAAATTAATACCTTGCAGCAAAACTACTCCCACCTTGGCTCTAACCATCTTCCCTGTAGATTTTTGTTGGCTAATGCTCTAAATGATACATCCCTCAAAGGTAAAAATAAGTTTTAAAATAAAAGGAAAGAGGGACTAGAAGGTGAAAGAGCCACAGGGGAGAGGGTAACTTTCAGGCCCTATTAAAAATTGCAGCTTCCATGGAAATAAGGAAAACAGTCCCCAGGCTGGCCATGGGGACCCAAAGCTGTGGGTACATGAGAACAGGTATGACAAATCCTGGTGCGAGGCTAGCAGAGACACTGGGAATATTAGTATAGGGAAAGAAAGCTTGGGGAAGAAAAAGGGGAATGGAATGTACAGGGAATCACATCAAATGTTTAAAAGTGGAGACCTGGGATGGGAAGCAATGAAAAGCAAAGTGGGATCAACGTCTACAGGGACAAGAAAAAAAAACTAATGAGTGGACTACAGAGCCCCTGAAACAGAAAGGAGATGTTGATCAGTTCACAGAACTCACTCACATTGGTTAGGGACAAAACATGAAGAAGTCACAAGTGTAAATGTTTTACAAACAAACCAGAGTTTGAAGAGGACACTTATTTTTCTGCCGTGGCTCAGGGTTTTCATAGGACATGTCTACTGTTAAATCTTTAGATCAATATCAAGCAGATAATTTAGCTTTAGCATATTTATCCTTACAAATGTTAATGATACTGTGCACTTAACATATTTCTTCAAAGACAGGTGGCAATCCAAACTGTTTGGCATTTCGTTTTCAGGACAGCACACCAACTTTTTTTGGTACTTTTTAAGAGGATTTATGAGGGTCTAATTATATCACACCTATCTTCACTGTCAACTGCAGTGTCCTCTCAGTAATTAAGGAGTTTATTTAAGTGCACATAAAATACACTGGTCCAATATCAGTAGAGTAAATCTTCAGCTTTATTTTAAGGATTTCTAATTTTCTTAGGAAAATTAATTAATCTTTCGCTAGAAAATATCCTGTCACCAATTATTCATTGTGGATCCAGCTCTTAGTAAGGATCTTACTGCTGAGTTCAAAGAGGAACAGTGGAATACTTGGAACATGTTGCTTTGTTTAATATGATCTTGCTCTTTGCAGCCATAAACTTTTTAGCTTAAGGCATGTAAATAAATATTTTAGAATCACTTCACAACATAAACCCTGCACTACCTACAAGTTAAACTGGGTTTAGATTCTAAAATGTATTAAATATATTTTATTGTTTTCTAGGGATTTGCACATCGTCTGTGACCAGTTTACAAAGGCTTTGCATGTTATTGCTCCTAAGCATCAGCCAAAAACTTACCCCAGCTTCTGAAAGCCAAGCTGTGCTCTTTCCTTTTACGATATCATCACTGGTAATAAAGATTCCAAAGGTAAAATTAAACCCCCAAGATAATTCTAGGCCACCCCACTGTCTTTTAGAGCCTGCAATGACATTACATAGACATAATTGACTGGAACTTAAGTAAATAATTCTGGTAGGGAAGAAAATGGAGACCAATTCACTCCATATTCCCTGAACTGGTCTACAGTAGTACCAGGAAAAAGAAAATTCTAGATTTTAACTTTTCACATGCTTTCTTTAATTATTAAAGCTTCTTTATTGGACTACCACTGTTAAATTTCATTTTATACAACTGCATTGAAATAATTTCTATAAGAATTTCATTTTCCAGAGTAACAAATGCATCTATTTGTCCATATGTCCTTGATCAATAATGAACTTGAAAAGTCATTGTGAAATTTTCTTTCTTTTGAGTAATTATTCTGATAAAGAGAAATTAACAATCAGTTTTAAGCACCAAGTTAAAATTAGTCTAAATTATTAATTGTTGCAGAAATGCCTTCGACAAAACCAATACATGAAAAGGAAAAATGCCTTTCCTAACAATTCTACGCTAGAAATAATATAATTTGGTATTTTACACAGGAAGATAAGGAAAAACTGCAGCTTTCTGGGATTCTACAAAAAATTGCTATATTGGATAATGCTATAGACAACCTCAGTGCTGAGCAGAACAAGCTATAGTTCACAGTCCTGTCACTGTTCTCCCCCAAAAGATATATTTGTTTCTGCCTAAATGTAACTGTATAATCAACATGGTGCCTGAAGAATCCAGTCCAAGGTAATGGGTGAACTCCAGATTTCAAGACAAGAAAGGGTGTAAGACACAAAGCATTAGGAGGAAACTATAATCTCTTTGACACATGTGGCTTCTGCTTGGCACTGGGGATGAGAGCATGAACAAAAGCAAGGACCCCTGCAGAGATTGTATAACCTCATTTTCAAAGTCACTGAACCTATACGTCTCCCATTCATCTTAGTGGAGCAACTGCAAGCAAACCCATAGGTCCAGGATGTCTCCTAAATCTTTGCTTTCAAAAAACTGTCTATGATCCAGTTCCCCTGCCCCTATCTCTATGGATATCTAGGCCATTTCCACCTAAACTAGCAGCTGTCTGTCCTCTAGGAAATCCAAAGGAACAATGATGCTGAAGTGTAATCTAAAAAAAAAAAAAGAAATTAATTAAAGCCTATTTCTAAGACAGTTGTGCACTTCTCTGTACTACTATTTTGTTGTTGAAGATTTCAGTAGGTAAACAGAGGTATTAGTTAAAGATGACAGAGTAAAAGAAGGAGGATTATACACAGAAATGGTAAATTCCAAAGGGCCATGCAAGGCAGAAGAGATTGAAAGACAAGTTTGCTTCTCCCAACAAGGCTGCTCAGTTTTGTCTTTCACACCTTCTTGCAGCTCCTCTGTCCTGGCTTAACCTCAACCATCAGCTACATACCACAGTCATTCATGCCCTGCCACAAGGCAGGATATGGAGGAAAGTCAGGAAAAGAAAAGTAAAACTTGTGGGTTGAGGTAAGAACAGTTTAATAACTGAAACAAAGTAAAATATATTAATAATATTAATTCCAATAATTTCTCACCACCCACTGACTAAGGCTTAAGCCATCCCGGAGCAGTGATCAGTGGCTCCTGGCCAACTCCCTCCAGTTTATACACTGATCAGGGTGTTCTGTGGTGTGAAATATCCCTTTGGCCTGTTCAACTCAGCTGTCCCATCCATGCTCCCTTCTGGCTTCTTGTGCACCTGCTCACTGAGAGAGCATGGGAAAAGTCCTGGACTTAGGATAAGCACTACTGAACAACAACCAAAGCATCAGTGTTTTATCAACTTTATTCTCATACTGAATCCAAAACTTAGCACTCTACCAGCTACTAGAGAAGAAAATTAACTCTACCCCAGACAAACCAGAACATCCTCCTAATAAAGCATTATGTTTGTGGGCTCTTCAAAGTCATTAGAAAAAAATCAATGACAATATTACAATGTCCACTTTACAGGATGAACCACTGAGCCACATACAAATTATTCTATAATGTCAGAGGAAAATACTTATCTCTTATTCATCTTCTCATAACTAGGGCTGATAGAACAATGAAAACATAGTTCACTTTTTTTTTTTTAATAATGGCCACTAAAAATTAGGCTCCAAGGGTTAAAAATCAGAGAAATGAAGTGAAATTGTAGATTTGAAGATGTGTGTTTGGCCATAACACTTCAAGTAATATTTGTGTCAGCATCAAGAAGTTGTCACATACATGTGATCATTGCCTCCAGGTACACAAGGCAGACATTGAAGAGACATGCCAAAAGATATTGAAAGCTTTGTATTTATTAATTTGTTTGGTTGTTTTATTTTGTGGACAAAATTCAGACTTTCTTAGTTCAATAATGGACATAATCCTTTTTGACTTTTGGACTGGCACCTTGTGATGAACCAGCCTTCTGGGCCTCTACACACCTGGGTCACAAAAATGTCCTCTTCCTTAATATTTTAGTTATCTGTTGACAGATTTATATTGTAGTGCCAAAAAAACTTCTTAATGCATTCATAAAAGCCAAAAAACACTCTCTCCACTCATAAAATCCATATTTCACTGGAAACATCCATGTATAGAAGTTTTCTTCGTATTTCTTTTGTGCTGTTTTGAGATGCTACCTGGTTTTGAAATAAACAACCAAGCAACAAACAGGAACTGAGGGGTGATATTCCTTTTGGGAGGGGGTTGGATGTTCATGAGTTTCCATAGGCATACAAGCTGCTGCTTCACAGTGGAGTGACCTGAGAGAGGCAGCAGCTCCCAGCCCCTGCTGAGTTCCCCTGGAGCAGGCAGCCCCACACTGAGACAAATTATCACTCTATGAATAACATCATTAAGCAAACTCAGAGGGAAAAAAATAAATTGCCATTCAGAAAATAGCTATTTGCTAAAAGAAGCTGTAGCTTAATGTACCACCTCATGACAGTTCCTGCATTCACTGGCAAAGTTTTTCTTATTAAAAAAATCCAGTAATTTGTAAAAAAAACCCTCAATGCTTTTTCTTAAAAAAAAAAAAAAAACAACCCACCACTACTTAAAATTAGGATGAACTAAGGCAATATATTCAATTTTGTCTAATATCTTAAAACGCTCTGTGAGATATTCTGTTGTACCTAAATCTAAAATAGTACATAATAAAAGCATATACAATTGTGTTTGCCTCAGATTAAGTACTTTCATAATGCATTTGTGGACTGCATAAATGTCTCTACCAGCTTTCATTTATTCAGACTAATACAGAAAATTCCACTACTGTTTCTGAATACATAATGGAATACAATGATCACAGCTATCATTAAAGTAACTTGCAAAATTCTTGGAGTTAGCATCACATAAAAAAGAATGTGAATTACTTTATGAAACTTTCAAAACTGTAGACACATTTTATTGATTTTTTACTACATTTTCATACGACATTAGCCCATAATACTTTCACTATGATAAAAAATACTTTTATGGTTTTATGGTTTAAAAATCTGTTTTTTTCTCTACATTAAGGTCATTTGCCTCATTGACAATGAGTGCATGTGTTTTTTCTTAATGAACATACCTAAATACCACGTATTTTAGAAACTGGGGCAATGGTATGGGATGTCACAGGAGTGAAGTAAGCCCATAAAATTTTAGAGAGTGATATCCTTCATCGGTGTTTATTTACAAACATTTCTGTTACTGTAAACTTTAAAGAGGCTATTTCAAATGAATTGGAGTTACAGTTATAAACTAATAGTTATGGCACATAAAAAATATTGACTGTCTGTCCTTTTCTGTTCTGGCCTGGGAAAGATAGCCTTACCCATAGCACTGCCATTCACCTACCATAACCTCTAGATCAAGAGAAAAGAATTAAAAATGCAAGGAAAAATGGTCAAAACTCTAAATAGGGTCAGATATTGGGTATACAACAGAAAAAAATCTAACCATCACAGCACATTTCGTCTACATGATGGTAACATATGACCCAGATAATTATACTCTCCCAAACAAAAAGGAGAGGAGTGAGCTGTGTTGGAGCACTGGAACCAGCGCTTTTGAACCTTATATCTTGTGACAGGCATCCTTAAATGGTGCATCTGTCTCCAGACCCACCAGAGACTCTGTCACAGTCTGATTCCAGTGGCAGAGCCCTGCTCTAGTAGATTATTTCTGCTATCAGTTAACACAGGCTCTGTGACCCAAAAGACAGGCTCCCATGCAGCCACCACACTGGCTCTATCTATCACAGCTTCCCCGTGCACCAAGTTCTGCAGCAGGGCTCCAGCACCCATCCACACCAAACTCTTCCCAGTAATAACCTGTGCCAAGGGGCTGGAGTTTTCAAGATACTCAGTAACAATATGGGGACTTGATGACACAAGATACTTATGGCTACACTGGAAGAATATATAGTTCTCTCTCTTGCTAGCCTGACAGAGTGAGTGTAGAGAAAGACAGAGTTCTGCGACACTTGCACTGAATAAATGACCCTTCCAAAGAACAACATGCTGTAGTAAATACTTTTTTTTTTTTTTTGGCTTTTCCAAGCCTGAACATTGCTTTGATGACTTCTAGAGAGCAGCTTTGACCAATGGGTAATAACTACAGGGTAATGCACCTGGGTGTATCAAATGCCTGATATTAAAAAGGCACAGTATCATCAGGAATCATGAAGCTATTAAAACTTTCTGACAAGAGTCATTGAGGTTTGGGGAGATAATGTGTAGGAGCAGTGGTCTCTCCTTGCCTCACTGATCCTGCTGATAATCCTGCCTTCCTGCAGGCTAGGACAGAAGACAGTTGCAGTACAATGTGGCATCAGGACCTCTGCTTTTCCTCCACCATCAGGTTTTTACACCTGCTCAAAAGACCACTACCAGCCAAGACAAGTGCTATTTTACCCAAGTATTTTTATTTTCTGCTTTATTTTATTCTCCAAATAGAGAAGCAATTAGCTCATGGCAAGCTGTGCTGCCCAGACAAGTAATGGCCTCCTGCCTTTCTTATCTTATCCTTTTTTGTTACAAGGCTGTCTTCAAGCTCTTTCTCCCAGTGAGATTCACTCCTCAAATCAATGTCTTCTCAGTGTTCTTTGAAGGGGAGGTGACATACAAAGACCAAGCCATCTAGTTGTGCTAAAGCAGGTGAGGCACTCAGTTTCCCCGGGATTATGTGATTTTGATTTAAGACTAGACCTTGCCATTTGGAGACTGGCTCAGATAAAATGAGTATATCAAAAGCTCTGAAAATTCAGGTACCATTGGGTTGGCAGCCCAAGCTGCCAGAAATATTTTTTACATATATCTGGGATGATTGATTGTTCTGGCTCAAGTATGACAAGGAAAGATACAGTAATCTCTTGGAAGCATAGAACACAATAAGAGGGAGGAAGCAGATGTCCTAAAGAGATCATCTGAAATCTCCCAGCCAAAGCCCATCCCGAATTCAGAAGCCAGTACTCCTCAGTATCTGACTTCAGTTTGATCCTAGTTATCTTGATGTGGGTTACTATGTAATTCAGAAACACATGATATGTCTACAGGTTGGCCTGGATAGCATTTTACTAACCTGAGATGTATCAGAAACACCTCTCAAAATCACATCACAAGACTTCTTTCAATAAAGATCCTTGAGCCACTATTTTCTTCATCCTTCTACTCATACCAGTGGAAAAGACTCAACAACTTTGACTATAATCAAATATAACATTGATTTTCAACACCTTCACAGTGGGATTACTGAGTTCTTACAGTTGAAAATAAAAGAGAGTGGGAAAAGAGAGAGCTGGCTCATTAAGGGCATACTCATCCTTTGTTGTCTCCCAAAACACAAGATGAAACACAGCTGCAGTACTGTATTTTTAGTTCCATCTCTATTTATACAATTATATGGTTGGATTTTGAAACTGTAAATTTGCTGTTACAGATTGCATAATTTAGTTTCTGTATTGCACTGGGGTCATTCTCAGTTCTATTATGCAAGTGACAGGTGTGGGAATCAAGCAGAAGACAGAGCTTGTGGTAAGGGGACTGTGAAGCAGCGTTGCAGGCGGAGCACCAGATGCTTTCATCTGCCCAGGCCAGCTGCGACATTCAATAGAAAGGCAAGTGTGTGCATCACCCCATCTCCCCTCAAGTCAAGAGCACCACTTAACAACCCTGGGCACATCTGTTCCCAAGGACTCTGATTACTTCTGTCCTCCTAGGGGTCAGTAAGGTCACAGGAATCTTCAAGTCCATTTTGGTTCATCTTTATGTAATAACATTGTCATGTTACTGTACCATATGTACCACACGTGACTCATTTACAACTTGGTTTTTTACATGAATTAGAATTTACAATCAAAGATCTGGCATCCTGCAACAGGTAAGCACTGCCTTGAGTAGACAAACTTATCTTCTTGGAACACACTAACACTTCCACAATCATTTTTCCTCGGAGTTGATGATGCTTCATGATACTAAATTGCAGTGAGAAATGCAGCCTTTTCTGCAGGGCAATATATGATACTCTACTTGATACCAGTCTAAATTAAAAACCAATCTTTTAATTTGAAATTTTAGAGAAACTGTGCAGAATATAATTAGTCAATCTGGAACATAGCCAAGACACCAGAGTTTAACAACCTTGTTCTTGTAAAAAGTAGCAAAGCATATTTTTCCTATGACACTAGAAGCTGAGGATCTTGTAAAAGAATGTCCATATGAATACAAAACAAAGTGCCATACTGGGGCTTAGTTTCATTAGTTCCTTTTGGGGGTGGTGGTAGGAAACCAAACCGAACCAAACCAAACCAAACCAAATCAAACCAACCATAAAGATGAACTACTAGAAACAATAATACCCAAAGATACTGTATTTTAAAAAAATTCTTTAATTGCATCCAAATTGAATAATAATTGGAATTTGATGTTGTAATTAATAAAACAAAAGGCTCTTTTCAAACAAAGATCTTCTGGTAGGAAAAAAGCCCTATACAGTAGCTATTTCTAATATGTGATATGTGGAAACAAGGGAATCTCAAAAAATTATTACAAACATGCATTACATACATCCAGCTTATTGATGAAATACATCATTCAAATTCAGAGGAAAAAAACCTGTCATTTTAATTCCAAGAATTTTGAACTGACAACAGATCTTCAATATAGATCTTAGAAAGACTTCTACATCTGTTATTTGTTAGTATTTTTATGGACATATAGAAATGCATTAAAAATGAAAAACAAAAAAAAAAAAAAAAAAAAAAAAGAGCCAATCTGTATTTAAAAAGTTAGACCACCACTCTAATAGTGTTAGCATATCACCCAACCATGGTCCCATCTGCTGTCATGTATTTTCTGGGTTTGTTGCTTCCTCACGGATTGGAGAAGTACCATTGCACTCTCCTAACATACACACATACACAAACTGCCCCCATCCCAGAATCCCATATTTAATGAACTCGAGCTCTCAATATTTTTTTCATTTCGGGTATTTTTTTTTTTTAGGAAAATCAGTTCTTTGGTTCTGGTTTTAAAAGTGAGAAATTTGCTTGAATGAGTCATATTCTGGAAATGAACATTTGAACAGCTGGAATGCTCTCCTTCAGGAAATTTTATATATACATATATGAAAGAAACCAGGCATCTTCTCCACCTTGCTCTTTCATTTTCTCTATGAGGTCTTCATACCTGTACGAACAGTAGAATTTCAAGCTGAACAGCAAAAATGAGTTCATGTCCTAACATTTAAATGAACTTCAGTTCTGAACTCCAAAAATGTATTAATGATAACCTGTTTACTCTTCAGGATATATGAAAATTAATACTTACATTAGTGACATTGCAAATCTCAACAATGAACACTGAAAAAAGCCAATGAAAAACTCAGGATTTCTATCTTCAAAATAAGACCATAACAGCATGAAGTGAACAAGGCACGGGCTCACTCGGTAAACAACAAAAAGAAAAAAGTATAATTGAAGCACTGCTCACTGGAGAGCCCATTCTAATCATCAAACCAGATGAGTCAAGATTCCTTCAGAAAAACTACTGCACACTCATGTTATTGAAGTCTGAATCATAATGCACCCTTATAAGAGGGCTGAAAACAAAGTGCTCTGGTTGTGATGTTTCCTAACATTTGAGCTCTTGGTTTCAAAACCTTCCTAGTAATTTTAAGAGTTTGCCATTTGTTTTATGGTTGCTTACTTACTTTACAGCTTGGTAAAAAGGTAAGTTACTGGTTTAACATCATGATCCTTGATTTTAATTTCTTCTTGTTTTGGATGACTTAATAAGGTTTCTCAAACTGCACATCTGAAAGCAGTGGTTATTTTTAAAATTGTTCTCCTTTTATATAGACAAGCTGTTAGTGCACCCAACAATTATATACATTCCCCATCATTGTAAGATTGTGTAAGAATATACAATACAAAAAGGATTATTAAGAGAGCCAAAATTAGTATACTAATGATTCAATTTGACAGTTTCATTATGTATAATGTAGATAAAACTGAGAACTCTTTTAAATAACTCCTGCCATGTTCTGAACAAGACCACTAAACCAACTTAGAATAAACTAGTTTTTGTTTTTTTGTAATAAATTTATCATAATGGTGCACAGCCATATATTTTTCTTTTTATACCAAATGTTCAGGACATTCTTTTGATCTAATTATATTTCATCTAATTATAGTTCATCATGGTTAAAATATCAAATTTAATGGTATGTCACGGATTAACAGAATAATTTGATTTCTACACTGTTAATTAGAACTTACATTTACATGATTATGGAAATTTATAAGTGAATTACAAAATTAATACTTAATGTCTAAAAAACCCTTCTGCCTGTTTCTAAGAGGATCCATAGAACAAATGAAATTATTAAAATACATATTTAGGCATTTAAGGTCAACTAATGGGTTTATTGGGGAACTATGCTCTACCATAGACATCATAAAATTAAAAAACTAGTTAACAAGAAATTAGCCACTCCTGGCTAACAAACTCAAACATAAACTTGGAACATCCTAGGGATTCTCTGGCTAATTGGCTCTCTTGCCCTTCTCGTCAGATGCACATCCAGTCAGTAAGACAGCAACGTCCCCCATCCCCCAGATGCACCCACTCTGCAGCTCAGACACAAGTGGAAGGCACTGTAGTGCAAAGCCACACATTTCTCATCACACCATCATCTTACCAGTGGGAAGGACTTGACAGCTAAAGAGAAAAGAGGTGTTTGGGATTTCCTAGGGCAGACAAGAAAACACAGCCATTCCTACCTAGAAGATGCTAACAGCTCCATGGAAATGGGCTATTCTGGCCCGCTACATACCCATAGCAGGTGAGTTTCTGCTGCCACCATCTGAAGATGTGCTGCTGGTAGCTGGAGAGATAAGTCATTCCATGCTGCAGGGCCGGGTGACCTGTGCTGCCCTGCAATTATGTCTGCCCTCAATATTTAGCCAGGGGGAGATCCTTCACCACTAGCTTCTGAGCTAAAAAAATTATTAGCTTCCCTACCTTAAATGAAGCTAGTGCACACTTCCCATGCCAGAAAGGGTGAGCATGTCAACAACATAATGGTGACAGTCACTCTGCAGGCTGCAGTCAGTCATAGGGGCAGTGGCATATTGACATTATGAACTGTGCAGAAACGTGCAAAATACTGAAGAGATACAGCATTCATCTGGAGGGACAAACAGAGATTTAGTTCCTTCCCAGTGACATAACCATCAGCTCTGTATGCAGACTCAATACACAAAACAATGAAGTCCAGCATTTTTGTAGTGGGTGAAGAAAACTGGAAAAGGAAAGAAAGCGTATTTTATGCATTTTTATTTGTTACTGCATGGCAGGTTACATTTCTGTAGTAAATTACAGTCCATTGACGTGTCAAGAGACCCAGTGTGTAGCTGACTGTAAGAAAGCTCCACATTGTGGGGATGGTTTGGTTCTGGATCATTTTAGAGTACTTTAACACATCACAAAAGCATTTTCTGTACTTTCCTGACTCTTATTTTTTCCTTCAAAAATTCAAGTACCACCTCACTATGCAAATTTATCTACTGCCAAGATTTAGCACAAATATCAGTTACTTGTGTACAATTGCAGAAGGGTTATAAATATGCAAAAGAAATTTAAGTAAAAAAGTTTGCAAAGAAAAGAAGGACACAACTGGGCTCTTGGCTGTCATGACCTTTCTCTGAGGTTACAATCAGATTAACAATCTAGTACAAATGACACCAAAAGAATAGGAAACATATTAAGTTTCCTAGTCCTTTTTTTTCCTTTTTTTTTTTTTTTTTAAACTAAGGCAGGATATCTAATTCAATATCAATTGAAAGAAAAAATCACTTCCATTAGGATGATGTGCTTTTATTTCTTCTGCTATTGCACTAGACTTCTCTGAGTTCCACCCAGGAAAAAAACTCATTAAAAAGTAAGATGAAAATGTAATACAGTTAAAAAATTAAAAATTAGGAGTCATCTGGTTTGGGTCTTAGTAGTATAAAATTGGAATCCTTTAAATTGTACTGGTTCAAACACACCATTACTCCGGGAAACCTTGGCATTATATTACACTTTCAGAAACCCTAGGATGATAGAAAAACAGGCGACAGGTGGAAAATATGTAAATAAGTCTTTTCATCATGTACTGGCTGAACCAAATATCAAAGCCTGGATAGGGCTAATTAGCTAGCAAGGCAGCTGTTGAAAATTTGTCCTACCTGAGCATCTCAAAGGGATTCCTACACTGCAGTCATGCTGGGAGCCCAGCTCATGTCACACACAGGATCACATACAGGAGAGTCAGTCATCACCCCAGAGATCCTGATGTCTTCCCATGTTCTCACCCCAGGTGGGACCAATCTCAGATCAGAGAGAGGCTTATCATCAGAGTTAGCTTCCTTAGTGGTGTAGAGGATATTACAGTCTCAAGCTGGGTTTACTTGTTGGTTACGCATTAAAACTCCCCCCCCATTATGCCACAGGTTCTCTTGAGAAAGAGCAAAAGTGATGCAGCAGATTGCAGATCTGGTTTATTTTCCTCTTCCTCTCTTTCAGTCCAGACCCAAACTCTGATTGGTAAATTATGCTTACTCAGTTGACACCTACAGGTCCAGCCAGCCATACAGGATATTTTGAATGAAAAGAATCACTACTTTTCCTTTGAGTTGACACTCTGCCCTTTTTCTGGCATCCTCAGATCCCTTCCACACTTTTCCTTGACTATACATGTTTACATTAATGCCACAGAGAAAGGTGTCCACTGCAGGTTTTCCCACCTGACCACAAATATTCAGATTGTCCCAGAGACTTATAAAGTAGCTTATATATCTTGCCCAGGACTTCACCTTTACTTCTATATGGAATTACTGTCATGGATGCTGCAGAAGCTGCAATTAATTATTTATATGATAAACCAAATCTTTAGATCTCAAGGTCCCCCAAAAGCATGGTGGAGGTTCTGTGTTTAGTGAGAACAATAGTCTGATGATGGGACCATGCTCCTCTTACCACACTGGGAATGGGATCGGCAGTATTCTCTTTTTTACCTGTGCTGTAACAAGCACTTTAGAATACCCAGCTTGATAAACAGCTTGTTCTGTTTTTTTAGATGCAGGAAATACCTGAAGAGTCCTTAGGGTGAATATAGTAAAACTTGAGAAAATTCTACCTTGTTTTCTTTTAAAATATTTTTTAAAGCTCATGTTGTGAAAGAATATCCTGAAAAGCAAGTTCCTTATTTTGGAAATCATTGTAATTTCATTTAATTATGGATAATTTCCAATAAAGTTCATTTGTTTCATTGGTCACCTATTCTACTGGCAGGTGTGTGAACTAATAGATGAGAAAGTTTTATGAAATAGCATCTGTCTTATCAGAGAGAAGCCTGTGGTTTCAATCATATTAAAAAATTACAGTTGTTGGCTGTTTCTAGTATAGATATCTGTCCTACTAGTAGTGTCCTTTTTTACTGGGTATTTGAACATTTTCAGTCCCATTAAGTATCTCCTGTCACCTTATAAATAGTTGTAAACACCTTATTTCGAAAAATGAAAATGCCCAGATATATAAAAGGAAGGTAAATTCAATAACTCAGCTAGATGAAGGCCTGATTTGATCAACTGCACAATCTACAGGAATGTAAAAAATAATGAGTTTTATTGATAAATAAGTGTAAAAAATTTAATTCCAAATTATACACTGGAAATGCCTAAAGAGAAATAAATAAATAAACATATATATATATATATGTAAACTAATATTAAATACTAAAGTAGCAATAGTTCAACATGTTTTGAAAATTCTTTGTCTTTTGAAATAGAATATACGCCTGTATGATGTGGTTTATATAGGTAAAGAAAGGAAAAGACTGAAATATGAGACTAAGCATTTAACCTCATGTAAGAATGTCCACAGTGGCACAGCCAAGGGACAGGCCCCTATGAAATCCAAAGATGTGATAATTTTCTGAATACATGACCAATTAAAAAAAGAGGAGGTATTTTTAGAAGCTCACAGTGAAAAGAACCTAGTGCACATACAGTTTGGAAAGCTTCATCCTTCACCCTGTTCATATCCTACACTGAACACTGTGATAAGATTTGGTAATCTGTAGAATAATTAAACTAAAATATAAAATTTATAAAAAAACCAGGAGGTTCTGGAATATGGCAGACAAATCAACTGTAATGGTTTCTGCAATAACTTTTTGATATATTTTATTAATTAATAACATATTTATCTAAAATTAATGCAGCAAAGTAGTTTTTCCAGTATTAGTTTCTTATCTGATATACTATGGAGTCATAGATATAGTTTTGGAAAATTACATTATTATACTAGGAAAATATCCTGCATGTGAAAGAAATTCAGAGATGATACTGAAAGTCATGCCATGAGTTTATCAATTTCTATCACTAGGAAAAGTATATGAATGATGGGATACTGATTATTTTTGGAATCTCTCCTTATTTAAATTATCTTCCTGTCATATTTCTTCAGAAAGTCTCCTACAGCACAGAAACTTTTTCTTAATTACCTGGAAAAAAATAGGGTGGCTTAGTTTTGTGGCAGGGTTCTGGCAGTAAGAAATGGACTGAGAATTGTTACACAGCACAAAGGCAATCTCAGGCCCAGTGTAGATACAAAGAGCTTTGCAATATGACTATTCACACCAAAAATTAGACTATATCAAATAGTAAAATTGAAGTGCTAGTCACATTCATTAAAAAAGAAAAAAAAAAAGGCAAAATCTTAACTCTTTGAGGGTTTTATTAAGTTTTCTTTGTCATGGTCAAAGCTAGAGATTTATGCTTCTCTCCTCTACCTTGCCCTCACCCCCACCTTAATGTTCTGCTTTTATTTTAAAATAAAAGAGAGAACTTTCAGAAAATCACCAGAGAAATGCTGTGCCAGGTTCCAATAAAAAATAAAATGTGCTGACATAGATTTTAAGGTCAGGAGGAAAAATATGATAATTCAGTCTGACCTTTTTCAAAACACAGAACACAGAAAATTGGGAGGCAATACTTGCAATAAATTATTTTTATTAAGTTTACAGTTTTGCACAATGACAGTTTAAGTTTTCTCTCAGTAGTTCTACTTTTAGTATGATTTTTCCACAGTTATCTGGCAATATTTTCAAGGAAAACTTGAAGGTAACAAGAGAAAAAAGGATTTCTTAGTTTGAAATATGCTGACTGTGTACTACACAATGTCATTTGACTGCCTGTATCAGATACAGCCTCTCCCATTTTCTGTAAGCAATCCACAGGATAGCATTCTTCTACAAAGAAAAGCTTAAATGTGCATTAGGACACCCTTCATGCCAAACACAGAGGATAAGTGATCTCTTTCATTCCTTTGAATGCTCAGAATATTCCAAACAATTACAAAAAAATATAGAAAGAGCTACATTTATAAATAAATTTAGAAAAAAATCTTTTCACTATACACTTTTTGAAAAGCTGGAGCTCAGTCAAATGTCACTGGAATGAACAAATGCACTTTAAGAAAAATCTATTTGTGTGACAATTTTGGAATTTTTTTTTCAGTTTTTCAGCTCTGGAATTTCAGTTTTCACAGGCATTAAAAATATTTAAATATTTTGCTTTTTAATGATTTGCATGATTGCAGAGTTTTCCTCA
Source organism: Ploceus nigricollis (assembly GCA_013399945.1). Classification (NCBI taxonomy): domain Eukaryota; kingdom Metazoa; phylum Chordata; class Aves; order Passeriformes; family Ploceidae; genus Ploceus; species Ploceus nigricollis. The sequence continues at coordinate 965,521 of VXBC01002446.1, read as the reverse complement.
GAGATAAAAAGAGAAACAGTTTTCCTTGACCTTTCGAGGTAGGCTGATCCTGGAAATTTCTGTTCAGGGACATTTTCAGAGATTCTAACCCCTTGAAAACCATGTTTTGACTCCTCAGGGTTATTAAACATAGCTCAGGTAGTTAGGACTTGCCCAGTGGTGACATTTATATGGCAGGTGACACCAAGTGGTGCTGTTACAGGCAGTGTTCCTGCTCTCTGTGTATGTACACGCGCCTTCAGCTTTGGCTATGTCAGGCCCTGTGCAAAAGGATTCAGCTTCCTCCAGCAGCTTTTCCCAACACGTAACTAAGGAGTTTGTTAACTACAGGGTCAGTTCTTATCACAAAGCTGCCAGCTGAGGACGAGGTAGGAGCTTAGAGCTATGTCTCCCAGTGACAGTGCTGGATGGTTTTTGGCCAGGAGAGCTATATATTCATTCAGGAACAAGTTACCCCTGGGGACAGATCTAGATTATCTGTCACTTGGTTACTTTCAGGTAGGGATGCCACTGCACCTCTCCAAATAGCTGTAACTCTTCATAAGCAACAGTCACATCAGTGTGCATTCCTCCTGCCTGCTTACATGTGCAAGAGCTGTATACTTTATTCCCCTTGACATGTTATATAAAGTTTGAGAGGACTTGAGTTAATTAAAAAAGGTAGTCATGATCTGTTAGGTTTAATATGAAACCTTTAGAGTGACAATGCAAAATCATTCTGCAGAAATCCCAAGACCTCCACACAAATAAACTCAGTTGATAATATTTATTGACAGAACACTGGTATAATCTCATTAATATTTGCAAATTTCAATTACAGGGAGGGCATGAGCCTGTTTAAGTAGTCACAGTTTTCCATTATGATTGAAACAAACACCAATTTATTAATTCATCTTCTAATTTTGAAAAAGGTGAAAGTGTGATGCTGCTAAGAATGATATATGATGGAGTAAATTATTTTTGCATAGATGTAATGTTATTTGCTCCCTGTGACATTGAAATTCTGTGTCAAATTCTGGGAGAGAGGAAAGGATAAGAAAGTATAGGTCATTCCTCATATTAATGAAAAATTGACATGGTTCACCAGCATTATGAAAGCAAGTAATATAGTATTGTGTTGTTCAAGATCTGAATCTTTTGGATAAAAATTGCAATTGTGCTTCATAAAAAGGGGGGTAGCTGTATTTCCCAAGAGGAAGCAAAGGGCAATGAAATTACTTTTTTTCTTTTTTTTTTTTCCTTTTCAGCAAAGATTTTCCCAAAATGAGAAAATTAACTATTAATCAAGAATATTTCAACAGCAGAACTCTGTCCTCCAAAGGGCCTCAACCAAAACTTTTGAAAGGAGTCTTGCAAAGCACCAAAAGACAGGGATTTTGTGATATATCTTTACATCTTCTATACAACTGTATGATTATAGACATTAGCAGAACAATTTGTTTACTAAAGTTAGGGTTTATTTCCTCCTGATTTGTAAATAATATAAAGCATTATCATTACTTTCTTATTTGTATTATTTGGGATGTATTTGTACCAAAAGGCTCCAGTGCATAATCAGAACCATTGTCTACCTCAACTAACAATCAGAGTCACCCAGTTCATATGGAGGCAAGGATGTTAGACTAGGACAAGGATAAAATAAACCTTCTGAAGCAAACTGTGCCCTCCTTCTACTCAAAGAGCAGAACTGGTGTGTTTATGCATCACACATCTAACACAAAAGCCACCATTCAGCCCCAGAAAGAATAGCTTGCAGATGTCACTGCCAGGCACAGTTTGCTGTCAATCTAAAAATAAGATACATGATCTTAAAAGGAGCTGAAGAAGCATTCTAGAAACTCTTTGCTAACTAGCAAAAGGCTGGACACATGGCAGAGTGAACAAGCCTTTTCCAACACAGTGTAGATGAGAAGTCATTAAACCTTCTTCCTAGAGCTTGCTGGAGCACTCAGAAAAGACTGTGCAGCCAAAGAATCACTTTTCCTCACAGTCCAGGCAAACAGCATGCTGCAAGAGTTCACTGTAGCTGCCATCCTAGGCTTTTTATTTTGTTCTGCTCCTCCTGAAAGTGCAACAGTGAAACACATCTGCTTCGGCATTCTTCATTAGATGTGACAAAAAAAAAACAACCAACCTGAAAAACCCCCTGAGGCTGGAACCACAGCCTCATCACCTATCATGGAAGATGTCACTCTGTCTCATCAGGGTGCACAGTGTGAATGGATCTGGACTCACAGTTCCTTGGAGGGAAGATGAATATGTTTGGTGGCAGCTGGTAGAACAAGGAATATATTGAGCTCATCCTTCCTTTCCCTCTGGCTCAGAAAGGCCTCCTCCCAAAGGAGAACAGCTCCAGTCAAGCTGAGTAAGAAGATGTGCTGTGAAATGGGAACAGTTTACAGCTTTTCAAAATCTGATTTCAATACTGAGAATATAGAATACTTAGCATGTCTTTAAGGCTGCAAGCAAGAGAGGGTTCAGATAAATCAGAAAGGTACACTTGCTCAAGGCCTTGCTAAAATCTACCTCTGGGTAGCCCTTATCCCTAACGATCAGGCAGAACAGATGGCTAACGGGTTTCAGTCCCTGCCTAGAAGCAGTGGGGTTTATTTTGTGCCCAAAATCTGGTCCCATTCCATGGCTGTATGCCCACTGCAATCTGCACTCTGGAAAGAGTCTGAGGGCAGGGTCAGATCAGAGGAGATAGGTGGTAGAGGAGCAGAAGAGGAGCCCAATTCGTTGAGCTGGACAAGCTCAACTCATTGATTTTGCAACAGAAGAGGCCACAGCAGAAGAAGCTGTATAACACAGGCTGAGGGGTATGATGAAAGTCAGTAACAATGCCTGTAGATCACAATGAGAAGCAATAAATGCTGAATAAGCAAAATAAGAAATACTTGCATCAATATTTCCAAAGGCAAAGAGGGGGTAATCTTATTTTTTCTGCATATACATATAAGGAAATGGATAAAGAAGATCCATTGGTTGGAAAAATGGACGAGTATCTTTCACCTTGCCTATTTCCAGACTATAAAAGAATCAGTTCCTATGCAGGTTTCAAAATAATCCCACGTATTTGAATAGGCAGTCAGCGACAAAACCAGCAATGCAGAACAGTTAATTCAGATGCAAATATTAACAATTACTGTAACACAGAACTCATATAGTTAGCACTGTAGGAACAGATACTCTGATAATGAAAACTAAAATAACTGCTGGTATCCATAAATTCAGAGATTCCTACCCTACATTTTTATAAAATTCAGTCTGCATATCAGTGTGGTAACTGAACAGAGTTAAAATTCTGTGTGCAGTCTTTAAGATAATTTTTGAAAAGGGTAGCCTTCTGAGGATAGTTATTTAAAATTCAGAAGGCTGCCCAGAATATCAGAGTAAGTTCAGCATTAGTGTAATTTTTCAACCTGACCCCAGAGGCCTACGAACTAAAATGCCAGCAGATTAAAATGCCTTTTAAGAGCCATTCTGCACTAAGTGTATGTATGACAGAGTTATACTTTGAGTTATAAGCAGGCAGTATCACTTTGGAGGAGGCAGCTGCCACAGTCAGGCAAGGACAATTTTGCTGTAGCATGTGTCAAACAGTTGCAGGATCAGACTAACTGAGAGGTCTCCATCACTGTAACAGCAGCTTCAAGGTTAGTTCAGGGAGTGGGGGTCAGAGTCAGGCCTGCACCCTGCTGAAAGCAGTCAAGGGGAAGGCACAATTTTGGCCAGAGTAACATCTGGTTTTTTCACAGCTTATAGGAAGCTATTGGCACCGGTACCACATTGTCACCAAATGTGTCATGATCTTTCTCCCTGAACGTTTCAGCCTAACATCTGTTCAAAATACCTTTGTCAAATGGACTGAAATATTTAATAGACAATTTATTGCTGAAAAATACAATGTTCTGATATTGAAGCAATCTGCAAAGTGATTTGCAAAGCTGGATCTTAATGTGGAGCTTTTCCCAAGAAATAGGCTGGAGAAAAAAGCCTCATCTTTGAAAGAAAGGCACTTCAAGAAATCTCAAACTTGTGGTAAATTCTTTGTCTGACCCAGATTTGAGGCTGGCTACTAGTTCACTACCCATTAGCAGCTGCTTGGTATGAATCCCTCTTTTTCTGGACTGCATGAGTTGCATTCATCCACTAAGAGCTATCATCCCTGCAGACCAAACTGAAGGGAAGGAAGAGATAAAGGCAGAGGCACCAGAAGCATTACAGCAGGATGCAAGGAGCAGGATGCTCTTTAGATCATGAATTACAGTTGTAGTTAGTAGACATGCTTCAGACACGCACCAAAGAAGCTCCAGGCTGGCTTTAGATCTACTTACTTAACTATTCCTTTTTAAGTATCAGTGATAAAAGACTTTTTAGAACACTCTCAGATCTCCTTAATCATTATATGCCATACCAAGAGAAAAAATTCATTTCTATTTAGGTGAGAGTGTGCACAATATATATTAAAGTATAAATTAGAAATCAATATACAGAGGTATATCATGAATAATTGTACAGTACCTCTCTCAAATGTTTACAAGGGATCTTTTAATATCAGCTCCTACCCTACTGTTTCTAAATATATTTATGGAGCTGCAAGCTACACATAATTTTCCAAGCATGAAGAATTTTAGGGAACTCAGTGATTTCACTAAACAAAGTGAGTGACTTATATATCATCTCAACTTCCAAACTAAGCTAAGCTAAAAATCCTGGTATGCTTCGTTAAGTTTCAATTTTCTAAATAATCTTCACTTCTTTTTTGGTCAAGCCTAATAGCTCCTACTGAATAATGAAACTGGTATTTGACTACTGCCTATTTATCAGATTCAGATACAGGTTTTATTTTTAATTTGGATACATCAATTTCATTATATACGTGCTTGTGCAATAATTAAATCAGACTGCTTGAAACTCCACTAAAAGCATCACTTAGAGAAAGAAATGGCTAAAATATTTAGATTTGCTAATTTGAAACCTCCAGAAGTATTAAATGCAGCTTGCTGAAACCCTAACTGGAAGTAATGTCCAGAGAAGTCACTGGGACCTCATGATCTTCCCCCTGAGATTCAGTCTTACACACACCTGGGGTCACAGCGTTTGGAGGCAATTATTTTACCACTGATGGGAAATTATTAGCTCTCTGATAGGCAACTTTCCCCCAAGAGCACTGTAATTTACATATGCAACTCATGAACCACAAAACTGATATTGTGGGACTAGGCTGAGAAGTAGAGTCTCTTCTAGGCAGCATTTCAATGTATCCACACCCAGACTAATATTCACTGTTTTTGAAGTTGTGCTATCCTGCGTCAGTGAAAGAATAATAAAACCTTGCAAAAGCTCACCAATAAAAGATGAAGAAAGACTAGAGAAGATGACCTGTAGACATTGCAAAAGATGCACAGTGATGTTAAATATCAAGAAATAAAGATTTGTTATAAGTCACTCTAAATTAAATGTATTTTCCCCCACAACTAAATTAAATATTATTTTTTATGTAATTAGCCCACTGTCATTCAACTACATATTAAAACTGTATCCAAATATCCTGTGTAAACATAATTTCCAGCTAGCTAAAAGATGAATATTTTAAAGCTTAAAGGAGTTTGATTTCTGAGACCCCGCCCTAAAAGATTTGTCATTATTTTTGTTTTCTTGGCACAAAGAATACTGATAGTCACCAAATAAAGATTTTTGTGTCTGCTTGCCTTCTTGGCAAAAATTAGTAATGCATCTTTTAAAAGAAGTGCTAGTACCCTCAATTTTTTGTACCTCTGAAAAAACAGATTTTTCAACACTATATAAGTTTCTGAAAACAAACGCACTGTAAATAGATAATAGCTTTCCTATAACAACAATTTCTGGATAAAATGACCCCAGCATTTGATAAGAAATGTAACTATAAGTAATGCAGAAAAGAATGTAGAAGAGTAGCCACCATTTTCTAAAACATATTACCACATTTAAATCTTCCCCTGCTTTCAGAATATTATTATATATTCCACAGTTAATGGCTGGTTACAAACAAATATTAAGCCCCTGTTACACTATTTGTATAAATATTATGCTGTGCTGTAGTAGCACCATTTAAATCAACTGAGTTCATTCATTCCTAGCAAGCAAAGTGAATAAACAGCATCTATGTGTTTGGAGTCACACTGACCTAATAACACTAAGATTACATCTATGGAAATGAGTTAAATTGTAGTAGGGCATGAATTCATGCCCTGGAACTACTTTTTTTCCTAGAGCATAAAATGTCAGGGCAGGCCCTGACACTCTTTTGATCTTGGCTACTTGACCAGCTGTCTCCCAAGGGTTTCCTGGGCAGAGCTAGGGCACTAGCCCAGCTTTGGGGCTTTTCCCAAGAGGCAGGCTAGATGCAGCCTGTGCTTGGGAGGCTAAGGGAGCTTAACCTTATGGAAGTGGCCGTACTTAGCTGGCCTCCAGGCCAGAGGGAGGCCTCGCATCATTCAATTTATTCATAAAAATTACAGGCAAGGAGCAGAAATGCAGCTGTAATAGGAAAAAAAACCCAACCAAACAAACATGCAAACAACAAACATTCCCAATTAGTCTCCCAACAGTAAACATTCCCAATTAATCTCTCATAATTACTGGAATAAAAGAGACAAACCCTGACAAATCTGTTCTCTTGTGTCCCTGGGGGATAAACAGACGTGAGTGGCCAGCTTCTGCCTACCAGCGCGCCGGGGATTTGCGCTGCCTCTCCGTGCTGTGCTTTCCATATTGACCCAGAGCACTGGTGCTGATACACAGCCAGGTCTGCAGGCAGCTGTCTAGCCTGTAAGCACCACTTACTGACACGTGTCAGCTCACATAAGCAACACCCGTGCAGCTTAAGGTGCTCAAACATCACACTAAGTAAAGCAGATTTCTTCCCAGCTGTGCACTAAGCTTTTAGCCACATTTTAAACGTACATCCTGAGCCCATATACCGTTCAGCTGTAGGGCATTTTCCTCTTAAAAGTTTTTAAAAAGACACACTATTTCCCACTCACTGCTGTCTTTAGTTATGGCAAAGAGACACTTCCTTTCCTTTTCTTTCTCTTCTTACCTAAAGCCTTCCTCAGTGTATGAGCTGTATTACCAGGAATAAAATAATCAAGCTCCACTAAACAAGTACCCTTCAAAGAAATCACCCGGTTACCTTCCTAATACTTCTACTTTGTCCATTAGCCTAAAACCATGACACAAGGTCGTGTCTGCTCGGAACAGGGCAGGGATTATTCTCTTCATCAGGAAAAATATTTGGAGCTTTTCAAATGCTTTTTTATGAAGTTGAAAAAGTAAGTTTAAAATCTTCAAAGTCTCAGAAGAAAGAAATTTTTATTAGGGACAGATCAAGAACCTTGTGCCAATATTTTGGGGACTTCTTTCAGTTTTAAATTTTTTTCTTATTTTCACAAGAAAATGACCTTATAGATTAAGAAAAATGAAAAATATACCTTTTAATTAATATATTATCACAATGCACAGAAAATGTATGAAAATATGTCTTTTTTACAGCAGCTTAATTTTAAGTTAACTTATCTGTCAGAAAAACCTAAATTTCAAAGAAATTTGAACCAGCTTCAAGTTTTACTTGAGACCTGACTGACATATTTTCAAAGACAAGACTTTTGCGATAAAAAGTTTTGATCCATTCTGAATTGACATTTGAAAAATTGATTTTTAAAATTTAATACAGATTCTTTCAAGGCAATGAATGACAAAGGCATTTTTCAGATATATTTGCTTAGTGTAAAAGAGAAATTGTTTGAAAGTTTAGAAAATATTTTTATCCCTTTCTCATCTTTCTCTTCTTTTTCTCATTGAAATACTTTCCTGCTTCCACAAAAAAGAGTATTGGAAAATAAAGGAAATTACACACTATCATTAAAAATACTTATATACTCTCTGTTTCTGAAACAAACAAAGCAAAAGTTTCTAGTTAGTTTTGTTACAAAAGGAGGAATGACAAATCTTAATGACAGATAAATCTTTTCAATCCATTTTTGTTAAAGAAAATAATTTTTGTTCAAGGATAATGCTCACAAGTAAAGCTTCTGTCACGAAAGTCATCCATTGTTGTTCCTTGCTATTAAGTTGTGGAAGGTGGTGGTATACAAAAACCTCTCTGAGGCACCTGCACCATAATAGTCCTTTTTTTGCCACCAGGAGGGAAGCAAGGGCAGTTACAGCACTGTAGGTCCAATATATAAGGGAAGAAAGAGCTGTTGCTCCACGCTCACCTAAATCTACTTCACTAGCAGCCAGGGAGAAGTCCTGAAGGAGCTGCTGGGAAAGCAACCAGAGAAATGAAATATGTTTTTAGGCACATCAGAATGAAGGCCTGAGTTCCATTTTCTGCAGTTTATTTTGACTTTTTGAAGCCCATGTTTTTTGCCGTATCTGAAGGAAGTGAATTTTATTCTTAGTTCAGAAAGCACCGAATACAGCATGCTGAAAGAGTAGCTAGCAATGTCATTGGTAACCAGAATTTTTTCATGTGCAATCTGGGAACTTCAAATGCCAGGACAAATTTTTCACTAGTTCTCTTCAAACCTTCTCTACCTCTGAGTGAAACTCTGTGGTTGGTAAAAAGCTTATCAGTCATATTTTCTTTTTCAGAATTATTTGCCAAAAAGATCATCATAGATTATTTTATACAGATTGTGCATCACCACTCAGGAATGTAATTTTCCACCAGAAGACAAATAAAGACATGTTGTTTGACTATACTGATAGATTTTACATAGACCGACTTTTTTCCTGCTGCAAATCTGGTTTACTTTAGATTTGAGATAAATCCTTTTACAAGAGGCAGAAATGTGAAATTATAAAGAGGAAGGATTTGCTGCCACTTATGACATTATTTATACTTACATGGCACTTACAAAGGTGAGGACATGCAGCAGCAAATGATCTAAAATATTTTTCCTTAGATCTTCCTTCTGACATCATGACAAAGTTAGCTCCACTCAATCCATTCAACAGTCTTTTCAGCAACAAAATTTTATATGAAAAAATGGTATATCTATTTACTGTATTAAATAAAATGCTGTATTAAGTACTCCTCTGCTCCACTGTCATCTTCATTTTTCCGAAAAGCTCCACATTACATTCACAGAAAATATTTTTTTATTTCTCCAGTATAGGACTGTAGTTGATTTTTCAAGTTTAAACGGGAAGAGCTTGACTGTGATTGTAGGTGACACTAGCCTGTAGTTGACAAAATATCTTTCAGGTTTATGTTTTTCAGGACAAAATCTAACACTGGCTTCAGACACTGAAGTAAAGATTCATTTTGTTTTCTCCTTTTTCAGGATTTGATTACTTTTTGGGGGTTTTTTGTTTGGTTGGTTGCTTGGTTCATTGGGGGGTTTTTAGCTGGTTTTTTTTTTTTTTTTTTGTTTTTTTTTGGTTTTTGTTTTTGTCTGTCTGTTTTGCTTTGACAGCACTGCCTCTTATTAGTAGCCTTGGGTTCAAAACATTCTGCAGGAGAACCATTGGACTCTACTGCTTTACCTTCAGGAAACAATTTAACCACTCTCAGCTATTCACTGTGTTGTCAAATCTTCCTCTGTAACTTCATGGTCAGAAAGAAAGAAGAACCAGCAAATGCCTGCTGGGATGAGGGATGAGGAAATCAGTCAGTAATAAAGTAGGGCATAATACAGATTTGGATATTAAAAGAGAAAAAGTATATACGCATGCACATGTATACACACAGATAAATGTGTATACAAATGCACACAAAATCTGTTAGGGCCATCTGGATTTCCAACACGGGAAATGATTATTTTCTGGCTTTAGTCTTCTTTTGAGGCTCCCATCCTGTCGTTATGTCAGCTTTAGTTACTTCTCCCATGGCCAGAACATGTTAGGTAACTCAACTTTCATAATTTTATTTTTAACCTCAGTTGCACTTTTTTTATGTCTTACTTCTGTCTTAGGGATCTTTTCATAAAATAGTGCACTTTTCCCTCTCTTGAAAAAAACCAAACCAACAACATAACACATCCTTATATATATATTTACTTCATTTTGCTATGTCTCTACCATTTCCAAATTTATTTCTAAGTTCATTCAGGGTTTTCAAACTCATTTTTGTCTTCATACCTGGCACATGTCATGCCTTCTATAAAAGTAAGAGAAAAAATAAAAACAAACCTGTCTGCAAAGAATCCAGGATGCAGTGTAAATCCATTTCCATTGATGTAAAGTGACTTATCTCTCAAGAGATGCCAGTTTTCTAAGGCTGTCATCACAGCAGCAATGTCAGGTTGGAAAGGGAGGTTTTGATGTAAGTTAAATGTCCATCAGTTAGTGCAGAAAGTTTACACGCTGTTGAGCAAGCTTAAACACTTGTTGTAGAGGACAAATCCCGTATTTGTCATCTCATTTTTCACTTAATTCTACATAGAATTAATTCATTAATATTAATGTCGCAGTTGCACACTTTAAAAGAAAACTAGCACATATATATATATTATAAATCAGTTTATTAAGTCCTTTTACCAATAATTTTTGGCAATTCGCAGACACTTTTTACCATTTTCTGCTGTAATGTAAAATCCTGTCATCCCTTGGTAGACTCCGAATATGTGTCTGCTATAATACAGTCTAATAGCTTTATTTATGACAGTCCTTTGGAGACTCCAGCAACTGTGTGCAGTCAAGATTGTTCAAGCCATTATAATACAAGATTGTATTACAGTGATTTGAATAGATAAAAGTTCTTTCATTTCCAAAAGGGAAATAAATTGTTAGACACTGTTCTGTAATGTATGAGGACAAATGTGTTTCTTTAGTCCCCCAGACAGAGAGCTGTATTTTCTCAAGCAACACTGTTGCAAAAAATAAAATGCCGAAGGACTAAGAGGGTTAGTGAACAAAAAGGACAGGATTTATTTATTTATTTACTTATTTTGTAGCATGAAATGTTGTATATCAACTCAGGTACCTTAAAAATCCTTTGTTTGGGAATATTCAACAGTATACCCATGGAGATATTCCTTCAATTTGTCTCCTTGAAAAATGTCTGAATCTAACAGAATTGGCTATCAAAGTCTACCTTGTGTAGTGTTAGTTCATTATTATATGTAAAGTTCACTTTGCAGTAGTCCTTCATTATAAACGTCATCCTTCACATCTTATCTACAAAAGTTCATTTTGACTAGAAATATGAAAGAGTACAGCTGTGCAACCCATTTAAAAATAGTTAATTGCTTCCAGTACTTCTAAAGTATATAAAACATTTAAAGAAAAAGTAGCAATATTTAAAGATTTTCCCCTGAAAATTAAAGTTGTCTGGTGCTAACAAAATTTTATAACCACAGATTTACACATTTGAATAAACTTGGGAAAATTATTACCTTTCATGGTCATTGATCACAAAAGCATCTTTGTTCAACAAAATGTGATTAGGTCCCCTTGAGGTCAGCACATGCTTAAAGACTAATATTTATTTAAGGGTTTTGCTGATGTGAATCTTTCTGCAATTACCATTTCATCTGATTGTGTTAACAATGCACAGTAATGCTTGTTTGTTCAGGAAAAAACATTGTGTTTACAGGTTTGTAATACTTGGGGGAGAGAGAGAGATAGAGAGAGAGAGAGAGAGAGAGAGGGAATGGATCTAACACAGTATTTATGCAACAGGATAGAAGTACTGTTAAGTGCGATTGCTGTGTTGGGCAAACCAAGAGCATAAATAACAGAAAAACACAGTCCTGGTAGTAAGTGATGTCTGGCCACTTGCCTTAAAAGATTGAAATTTCTGCTTTTGATTTTATTTTTTTAAATTTCCATGCATTTGTGCTCTGCACTCAAACCGAACTAAGCTAGTTTTTCTTGTATATCCATCTTTTTATTTCATTTAGCCAGTAGCATATCATTTCAGTCTGCATGCTTTTCTAAGGAAGATCATTTTATCAAAGAAATGTCCTGGTTGTCATAAGAGAAAATTGAACACGCACACACACACACACAAATACACACACACATGTGAAAGCAAAGCACAGCTGAGCCTAGACATAGTCCAGTGATTGATATTTTAAGTTGCACATGATACTCTTTCCTTGTTCTGTTGCACTGCATTTAGATATTGTATGGCTCTCCAGACATGTTATGCATAATTTTACATACCATCTGCTTTACATGCCAGGTTCCATATGTACAATGTATAACCTAAAACCAATATTTTGAATGATTTGAGCTACAGTGGAAGCTTTTGTTCTTAAATTGTTGAATAGAAGAATATAGTCCTAAATAAATTATCCGATGAATATGTTCTGAGTCTAACAAACAATAAAATTTATTTTGAAAATGTTCTTAAAGGTGTAGTAATGACAAAATTTACGTGACTTTCAAGAATCTCAGTAATGTTGCTTCTTAGATTCAAATACCAAGAGACCTGTAAATGTTTGCTACCATTCACTTAACAACCATAGCAATACAAGGGCATAAACATGTTTCAGAGTCAGGCAAGGGACAGTAAAAATAATCTTGCAATATTCATCTGAATAAAGATGAACAACATTTACTCCTGAAAACAGGATGAGGTTTATATAGCTGCTAAAAGTGAGCAATGGTTATTCAGAATCATGTTCTGGAGTTTCCTGGTACTTCATTATCTGGCTTCATTCAACTCTGTCTTAAATACTCAGATCTTATAGTCTTTAGTAAGAGGTAAGCCTAAAAAACCTAAATTTCTGTTTTGGAGATGCTGTCCACAGGATCTGTCTGAATGTCCATATACATATTTGAAGAAGAAGTACTAGAACATCAAAATTTAAAAAAACCCACAGAATTCCAAACAATGGCTCTCAGACAAACCCAAAGATTTATTCAAATAATATCTTAATTTTAGAACTGCTGACAGAAAGAAGAAGAGCATTGCTTTGGATCTTAAAGAAAGCACCATCATCACACCCTGCCATATCCCTCAATAAAAAAAATCCAAACCTCTTAATATTGAAGTAATTACCATATTTTTCACATTTGACTTGAAATAGAAGTATTGTCAACAAAAATAGGTTGTGGCATTACGACGTGTTAGCAAACAGCAGATAGAGTGGGGAATAGAGGAAGCAACAAAGTAGCGCAAATAAAATTTTACTCTGTGTAAAGTCCCATTAAATATGTACCCTCCACTTCCATATACGGTACATGATAAAAGAAACATTAGAATTCACAGGAAAATTAGAAAGAAATGTGCAATATGACATTTTAAGAATGAGGTGTCTTTCTTGCCTATGGATTTGCAAGGAGAGAAGAGATAATCAGTGAAGCATTTGTCCATTTTGCAGGTTTTTTTCCTGCTGTAACATGAACATCTTAATCTTTTCACAGTTAAGTATTAGTGACACATTCAGTTCACTTCAATGACAATTCTACCAAACGCCTGCAAAAAAAGCTGCACAAGAAATGCAGCACTTCAAATTTTGCTTTTATATTTGCCTATAACCACAAAGTTGTACTTAAAAGGGAAACATCATTATTGGACCATAAATGAGAAAGGTTTTTCCTTCTTGTATTGTGTTTTGTTAGTGGTGGAGGCTACAGGAGTGCCTTCTGTGAGAAGCTGCCAGAAGCTTCCCCTGTGTCCTACAGAGCTGATGCCAGCCGGCTTCAAGACGGACCTGCCACTGACCAAGGCTGAGCACCTTCAGCAGTGGTGGCAGCACCTCTGGGGTAACAGATTTAAGAAGGGAGAAAAAAGACCCTGAGGAACAGAAATTGCAGCCAGAGAGAGGAGTGAGCAATAGAAACTACATTCACAGAGAGGACTGAGAACATGTGAAAGCAATAGTTCTGCAGACACCAAGGTCAGTGAGGATGGAGTGGGAGGAGGTGCCCCTGGTGCAGACCATGGTGAGGCAGCTGTGCCCCTGCAGCCCAGGGAGGTTCATGGTAGAGCAGAGATTCACCTGTAGCCCCTCCAGGAGCCTGTGACAGAGCAGGTGGATGCTCAGAGGAGGCTGTGACTCCTTGGGAAGCTCATGCTGGAGCAGGCTTCTGACAGGACCTGTGGCCCTGTGGAGGGAGGATTCCACACTGGAGTAGTGTCCCTCTTTGGGGGACCACCACTGGAACAGTCTGCACCTGAAGGAGTGCACCTTGTGGAAGGGCCCCACACTGGAGCAGCTCATGAAGAACTGCAGCCCATGGGAGGACTTGTTGGAAAAGTTCATGGTGGACTGTGTCCCATGGAATGAACACCACACCAAAGCAGGAGAAGAGTGTGAAGAGTCCTCCTTCTGAGAAGGAAGGAGTGGCAGAGACAACATGCGATGAACTGACCACAACCCACATTCCTTATCCCCCAGAACCACTGGCAGGGAGGAGGTAGATAATTAGGGTGTCAAGTCAAACCTGGGAAGAAGAATGGAGGGGTGAGAGAGGGGGCTGAGAGGGGAAGGAGAAGGGTGGATGTTTAAGATTTAGCTTTTATTTCTTGTTTTTCTACTCTGGTAATAAATTAAACAAATTTCCCCAAGATGTGTCTGTTTTGCATGTGACAGTAAGTGCTGAGTGATTCCCCTGTCCTTATCTCAACCCATGAGCTTTTTGTTACATTTTCTCTTCCCTGTTTAGCTGAGGAGGACAGTGATAACATGGTTTTGGTGAGTTCCTGGCATCCAGCCAGTGCCACCCCAACACATCTATCAATGTAACAGTCACATTGTTCATGAGCATGGGCATATTTCTGATACTTGATAAGTTTTTGACCAAATTCAGCATGTAGGGGTGCTTGGGGGTTCTTTCAACACTCAGATTTGGAAGAAAAAATTAAAAATCACACTTTCCTTTTTAAGACATTCCAAGCAGTTGAGAGTGGTTAGTCAGGTTACAGGAATAAGTCTAGCTTTTGCCATGTGAATATCAATATTTGTATTTGGTGCTTCATTATATATCTGACTGCTCCCAATCTAAATACTGCACCGAACAGAGAACGTTCTGTGAACTAGAACTTCCATTTGCTAATGGAATTTTTTTTTTGCATAAAATCTTCTTTGTAATCCATATGAATATGGGCATTTTAATTATTAATCAGAAGCATTCTTTCTTATTTGTATCTGTGCTGTGAAAGAGTTGGATAAAATGGGATAAAAAATTAATGTACCTTTAGATTTTTCTCCTCTCTAGAGGGAGGGTGTTCATGAGTTAAATGCTTATGCAACACCTTTCCTTACAAACTGTACTACAGTTCTCTTGTTACTTCTCTATTGAGCCTTTCTGGGCCCGATCCACAGGCCGCTGAAGTCAATGAGAGCCCATCTAATTGTCTCCAACTGCCTCCAACTTTTTAGTGAGAAAAAAGATATACTGGAAAAAGTATCAGTTACTAAGTAATATGTTATAATGTCTATGGGTAAAAAAATGGGATTCAGCCCACTTGATTTCCAACACATCAAGAAATCATTCCACTATTCTACAGGGCAAAATGGCAACGAAAATCTAGAAGACAATCCTGACACTGCTAAAACTCTTTGGTTAGAGAGCTAGCTTCTAAGAGCAAGTTTCTTTTATACATCTCTTTTGCTTTGCCATCTCTCCACCTTCTGCCCAGTCCCTTTCATTCCGTATTGACCATAATTGCCTTCCTCTGAAGTCAATTGGGAGTTTTGCCATTGACTTCAATGGCAGAGTTCTCATACCCAGGATGAAAAACACAGTGAGAAGAGATCATTGCTAAAGTACACACAGTAGAAGTAAGAGAAAAGATTTCAGTGATTTACCAAAGTCCACTTAAAAATCGCCAGCAATTGTGAGCTTTTATATGTGTTTCCCACATATCGCACCAGGCAGTCTAGGAGAACAAAAAGCCCCTTCCACGGTGTTCCTAGCATTTGGTAGCCGGAGCTGAGCCCCTGCCTGAGCGGAGTTAGCCGTGCTCAAACCCGAGCTGAGCGGAGCCGCCCGCTAATTGACAGCAAACATTTTACAAACATTACGCTTCCCTAAGGGACAAGCTTTTTCACACCGGAGCCCCCTGCAGCGCAGGAGGACAGAGCATGCAGGACGGGGAGTGGGCAGGGGAGCCACGGGCACCCTCTCGCTGCGGTGCCGAGGCACCGGCCGGGGCTCCGCTCTGCTCCCCCAGTGCGCAGCACCTGGGTGCTCCTCTCCGCAGGCGAGGCGCCCGGCGGAGCTCCGTCCCCGTGTCCGATCGGTGGCATCGCGGCGCCCGAAACACCGGACTGTCCTGGCAGCCCCAGAGACGTGGCCAAAACCGAGGAGTAGCAGCGGGCAGTACCCGGGGCGTACGGGGGACACCGTGCCCTCCGTGCCCCGGTCCCAGCACGGCGCGGAGCAGAGCCTCCAAGGAGGGAGCCCCAAGCGCGGCAGGGCACCCTCCACACCTTACCCGCCCCCGGGGGACCCCGGCGAGGCGCGAAGCCCCGTACTCACCGCGGTGCTGCAGGCAGCAACCCGCAGCGCAGGCGAAGCGCCCCCG
>VXBC01002446.1:915268-948515 GCA_013399945.1 Ploceus nigricollis | reverse complement strand
GGCCGAGAGAAGAGCCGGGCAGGGCCCACCGCCGGCGCTGGCTCCTCCGCGGGAAGCGGCCGGGCTCCCCCCGGCATTGGGGTGGCGCTGGGAGGGTGCCGCCGCCGGGACGCGGCTGGAGGGGGAGAAGCGAGGGGCGCAGAGGGGAAGTCGGCTGCCCCCAAGAGCTGCCTTCGGGGCCCAGAAGCGACGGCGGAGGAATGAAGCAGCAGCGGTGAGGGCTCGCCTCTGCCGGGCAGCGGTGCCCCAGCGCATCCCTGCAAACGCCGCTCCCTCGCTCGGCTGCTCACCTCCCGCCCGAGCGGAGTGACCCGCTAGAGAGGACCGAGGACGGTGCATCATAACTGCTGGATGTTTTCGGGAAGGAGGGGGGAGCAAGCGGAGAAGGGAGGGAGGGCATGATTATAGGAATCAAACGGAAAGGTGGTGGGGGAAAGGCAACACGCGCACTAAAAAAAGCCCGTTCTTGGGAGGGAAATCAAAAATAGCCACAACAGCATTGAAAGTTGCTCTCTTAGTGATTTGCATTATAACGCTGCCGCTGCTGCCTGGCTCCTCCAACAGTGTGCCCAAGGAGTATGCAAGATGGGAGAGGGGGAGCTGTATACTTTTTCTGTGATCTCTCTTTCTTTAAAAAAAGCCCAAAGCAAAACGCAATCAATTACACCCTGCACACCCCACTCCTTTGATGGAGAGGTGGCTGCAGGTGGTGGTTTCGGAGCTCCAAGACGAGTTTTCTGATGAAAGGGGTGTGTTGCAGAGGACCCATGAAAGTGCTCCTCTGGGATTTCGGGCCCTCGAATTTGGCAGCCCGGGGAGAGCGGGGAGCAGGCGCTCTGATGCCCGGCCGGAGGGATGCCAGGGAGTGCCCGGCGGCTGCTAACACGGGCAGCGCCCTATCCAGGNGAAAAGTTAAAAAAAAAAAGACTGGATAAAACCTAATTTTTATTTATCAACGGTTCATGCCCTGATTTAAAAAATAGCACCAAGTCTTAACCCAGATTATGCAGTTAAATGTATGGAGCCAGAGGCAGCGTGGCTGTTTGCCAGACCTATGATCCATTAACCTCTTTAGCTCATTGTTGGCAGGCAACAATAGCACACGAATAAATTCTTACGTTTTAAAGACAAGCCATTTTCTTTTCATAATAAACTCTCCTCTCCTATGCTGCAATTAAAAATACAGTATCAACAGTAAAAATTATGAGAAAGAAATAATACGGTGAGTTTTTAGCTACTTTGTGTCCATTTTATGGGCAAAATCATCATCCTATGCTTAAGGCAATATATATAAAGGTAGACAGAGGCATATTAAAATTTCTTATTTTATAAGAAAGATTTTGGATAATTTTGCCTTCACCACTGGATTAAATACTACTTAGACTGTCTAGAATTCAAGGCTTTAGTTCCAGTTCTCTTTACAGAGAGAAAGCAGGCAAAACCCTATGTAATCAAAATAAAAGTATGTAAAGAGGGCCTTTTTCTCCCTTTCATGTGTTGTAAATATATATACACATATATGCCCTCTAATCAAAAATGTTCTGTGTGAAGCTATATATTCATACATAAATGTCTGTGCATGTATACATGCTCTGTATATAACAATTATATAAATAACATATTTCAAAATAATTGAAAAGTTAGAATAAAAAGAGACAAAGCTAAAAACACAGCTCTCAACCTCCTGCTCAGTGCTATAAAAAAGTGCTACCACTTGGAGGAGAAGTCATAGAATCACTGATACAGAAAGAATATGAAAGTTATACCTTGCACCTTATTTTTCACACAAACAACTTAGGTAGTAGAAATACATCTGTGGGGGAAAAAAAAAAAGGAAATATACAATGTTTTCTGTGTTTCTCTTTTTTGTGTAGGACATTAGGCTCTGGTCCCAGCAGCCAAAATATTTGTTTTGGAAAGTCTACATTCAGAGAGGTTGAATCTGTCACTGCTAAATCAAGCTTTGTCTCTGGGAGTGGAGGGTAGATAGTATGTTCAAAAGGGATGACTGATCATTTGAAGACCTGGGGAAAAAGAATGGGAAATGTAGTGGGAATGGGGAGAAGGGCTAGCTGGGTGACAACAGTGAATTCAAGAAGCTTGTATGTTACAGAGGTAGCTGGGCCTGTAAGAAGTGCAATCTCACGTGCAGGAGGTAGCAGGAAAGAAGCCCTTTATTCCTTTTGCCATGGTCAGGCTGTGCTGCAAAACACATCCTACTGTTCATTAGAAATGCAGAGTGTAAGATAACACCTACACCTTCTCAAGACCCCCGCACATTGTTTCCAAATCCTCTGGGGTTTGCAAAAAGTCCCCTCAAATAGACCAAACGTGAGATTCTGGGAAATTATAAAGGATCTAAGTTCACAGGGCTCACCCTCTTGAGGAAAGTTTTAGTGGTGTATTTTTTGTCACCTTTACAAGCTCCTCAGACATAGTCAGCTGGCACCATTCTATCCTAGCCCAAGGAGAGAAAGGCCCAAGGCTCTTTATTTAATTCACAAAAATATAGTCTTGATCCCATTTTCATTAAGATCAGTAATAAAATTAAGAAGTGACTGCTACATTAGCATAAAGTTTTGAGTGTGTGAGACTTCCTGGCTTCAAGAGCAGACCTTAGGGATGGGAAAGAAATGTAAATTTACACCGTAGTGTTAAATTTAGGCTATATTTCCACCTGTTGCAGCAAGAGTAGTTATAAATAGTTCAAAAATTAATGAAAGATTATTACTACTGTAGATAATATGTCAAATGATTGAAAGCAGATATATTCTAGCTGTTTGCTTTTTTTCTCTGTTCTCTTAACTAAATCCAGTTTTTTCTCCTTACTTAAGAGCCATATACTGCAGCGGGGGAGAGGTATAAGGTATCACACACAGTGGTCCATCTTTTCATATGTTGTGTAGGATAATCACACTGACATTAGCTCATGTAAAACTGTGAAGTTTCTGTCTATCCAAAATTCCCAGCTTTCATGTGGCATAAAAGTAACAAATATTCGGTAGCCTGAATTTTAAAGAAATAGAAAATTGAGACCTCTATTCTTTAATAAAGTTCTGTTTGTTTCTTTTGTATATTTTTCTACTACAAAGCCTATTATCCAACAGCTTTATGGTATCCATCTTCAATACTCTAACTTGAAGAAGTATGTACCATTTATTACAAACAGGCATTGATAATAAATAACAAGCAAAACTTGTTCTCTGCAAAATTAGATAAAAATGGTAAGACTAAAATGCCCAGCCTTTGTTACACTTGCTGTATGACTGCACTGCTTTGCAATCTCATTAACAACTTGAAACCAAGAGAGGTTTTGACACTCAAGAGGATTTTCTAAGAAAGTCAAAATGTCAGAGAAAATGCGCAGATTGGTATAGGATGTCTACTCTTCTATATATAACACTATGGAACCAAGGTTTTTAGTTTAAAATTCAAGTTTCACTAATAGTTCTGGGAGTTGGACTAGAGTGTTTCTTTACTTTTTAAACATCTGGTCTGTCATAAATGTATGTTTTATATAATTGTCTCCCAAATTTTAAAACTTGCATTCTGTTCTATGTGAAGTGTCTCATATGCCAACTCTTTTTTTTGACTTATGGCAGGCTGACTTACTTTTTGGAAAAAAAAGTGCTTTTCAAGAACTTTTTAAAAACTTAAGGTTTTTAAGAATCTCATAAGATTATGTAAATTTGTGCATTAAAATAATAGATTTCTTAAAATTTATAACCAATGTACGTCTATTAGGTTGGAATTTGCCTTCATAACCCATTAAAAACATGCTTCACTGAATCAGTAAATACTATATATTTGAGCTGTCTGCATATTATTGACTTTTCTGGTTTCTGCAAAGCATTACATCAGAAGTCCCTTCCCCCCTTTGTTTTCATACCAGAAAAATCAATTCAAATCTTAGATATACGAAGCAACAAAGGTAATCTAACCTTGATATATTTCAGAATTTATACAATCTCCTTCTTTATTTTGTTGAAGCTCTGCTTTGCAGGCTTATCTTCAGCACCTGAGAGTTTTGACAACTCTTTCTGAATATATAGGAAAACATACTAAACAGTAATAGGCTGAGAGGAAGCTTATTTAAAATCGTAGGGGAACGTGACTAGCATGTTAAGGAGAGACTTTCATTTTGGGGGAAAAAAATTCAAAAGTACTAGGCTTAGAATCAAATTCTGCCTTCAAATGTCCATGCATGATTCCCTTTAGGAAGAAAAAAAGATTTTATGCAAAGGCATAACATTAATTTTAATGGAAGATCTATGGATATGTGCAGAGCTATTTGGTCATTGGGCACCTACACCAGTCATCATTTTCACAGAGATTTATGATGTTTTTTCTATTTTGTTCAGTTAAAAACTAACATACAAGGACTACTGACTCTTGTTTTCCATTCAGATAAATATTGACAAAATAGCTGAGGTTTGCACATAAGAGGAATAATTCTCAATTATTTTACTGTCCACTCCATGTTTCTTCCTGATGCTTACACTTCTTTCAGCTTACTATAAGTTTGCTAAACTTCAGTGAGTGATTCAACCTGAAATTCTGAGTGCTACAGTTCTGTCTCAGGCTGCATGTTTTTAGCCTACCCAACCAAAATGGCTCAGCTATACCTGAGAATGAGATTGAGGAACAATATTTTCTTCTATTTCTTGCTAATATATTCATTTTGAGGCCTGTTTTTTTAAGAACTCTAGCACCTCCAGGTAACAGAGAAGAGACTTACAGTTGGCAGGATTTAGTTGAGGATGATTTGGTATCTCCATGAAAATTCATTTACATTTTTCCAGTTCATGAACATTTGGAAGCTTAGTTGACACAGGTGAAATAGTGGTTTGTTAGGGGCATGCAATTAAATGCATATGTTTAGCTCTTCTCCACCCAGATACATTCAGAAATGGCCTGGAATTGTCTCTCCCAATGTTGTTGCTCTTAAGCAAGAGGGTTTGTTTTTCCTCTGCCTTTAATTTTGTTTAGAGCCCAAGATGCACTGAGAAGTAGGCTGTTTCAGTGTTGCTGGAATGCAAGAAGTCTTCCCTGGATTTCTTGGGACTGGGAGGCTGGCAAGGATGAAGTGACAGGGATTTCAATGGAAAAAAGTATGGGAGAAAGTTCTGAGACCTGTGAGGAAGCGGTAAGGAAGAGACTGGATTCAGATGACTAACTGCTAGGTGCAGAAAAGGAGCATGGGAAGAGACAAGGGATCTGACTGTGTGGCAGTCAGATAGAAAACTATGTGAGAAGCTTAAAATTTTGGATATGCTGACAAGGAAAAAGAAGAAATCAAAATACTGAAGACCGTAGCTGGCTAAGTGAAAAGTCAGGTGGAAAAAAGCCAGTGAAGATGTGAAGATGTGAATGAAGTCACAGAAGTGGGGGAGAGAGAGAGAGAGAGAGAACTGAAATAAGACATAAAAGCAGAAAAAAGAGACAGAAAAGTCTGTAGTACTGGAGCATACTGCCATGCAGATCTTGGAAATGAACCAACCATCCCAAACCTCAGCATTTCACTGTTATCAATAATTATCTGTGAAACCTGTTGGCAGAGTGTGCTCCTCACTCTCCTCCGGTGCAGCTCCGTACAAGAGGTGACCATCTGTTGCCATTGTCAGGCCTGACAGTAGCTCTACATGCAGAAATATACCCTGCAGGTCTAACTTCCCAATCTCTATGATGAAACTTGTTGGTATCAGGCCACTTTTTAAGATACTTGTGTTCATTCTTCTTGAAGAGTAGAAAAGACACAGAAAATGGAAAAGAAGAGAAAGAGAAGAAGGAAAATGAAAGGGAAGAATGGAACCCCTTAATTCTTATTGCAGTAAAATGCTGCTGTCATATATTAGGCAACATTAGAGCTAAGATTGCATTTACTAACTCTACTCAACTTCTTCCCTTTTTGTGGATATACATTATAATACAGTTTAAAATTATGAAAACATATACTGTTTCATCTTTCATCAACACTGGATATCACTGCAAAAGACGAGTCCTGCTTAATGGCTAAGCAGGTGTGTAATGCTTTATTTTATTTTCATTGGCTTTTGGGTAAATCAGACACTTTTAGCCAATTTATTTAAACCCTATTGAGAAAATGTATTAATTGCCTTTTCAGAAGATTTTCTGTGAAACCATTCAATATGACATCTGCATACCTCACAAATAATTAATTTACTTTACAGTGCTTCCACCATTCCCATCGCAGAGATGAAACTGAGACATAACCAATTAAAGAATGAGTATCCACCATTTTGAAGTGTAAATGTAAATTATCTAGAAATTTTCATTCTACTCTTTGAAAGGTTACTGTGTACTTGCTTGAGCTGAGAGGGGAGCACTTCTACAAATGAGGCACAGACGTTGAAGTAGGGCATTGCAAACCAAAACACTCATAACTTTTGAGAAGTGGGTGACCAGCTAATTTTTGGTGAATTTTCTAGCTTATCACTAGAATTTTCTAGCACTTCAAGGGGATAATATCCCACATTTCATGTTGCAATTCAAGTGGTTTAAGAATGAAACATTAATTGAAATGCATACTAAAAGTTCTTTCACTGTGTATGTGCTAAAAATAGTAATAGTAATAAAAGGCAGCGAGAACGAAGATGACAGCATTGTTGTAAAACTCATCCCACTTTGTTCCCAGAGGTGATGATGAGAGGTCCTGCAGAAAAAAAAAAGATATTTTCACAATCTGTGTGCAAGCTACTCTGGAACCCACTTATGCTTTAGACTGAGGTCATAACTGAGTGTAGGTTGTTCAAGCATAGTGAAACTCTAAATCCCAGAATAATCTGTTACTGAAAAGTTTGCTGAACATTTATTTTTGAGCCAAACTGGAAAAGTTTGTCTACTGTCTAGAAGTGCCTGTAAATTTTCCAGCTTTGAAATTGACAGCCTACTTCCCTTTTGGTGCTATGATCTCTTTTTTTTTTTTTTTTTTGAACACTTAAGATATTGCACTTATAGGAGGAGAAAGGATCTAAGCAGAAGCAGAGGAGAGGGAAATTGCTCAGAATTGGTGGGGGCTGGAACCATTTCCTTCGCTTTTGACATTTTCTAACAACAGCAGTGCCAGGATAACCTTTCCTGTTCTCTGGTTTGGAACAAGCATTGAAGAAAAAGTAAAATTGTCAATTTCTTTCTTTATTGTCCACAATAAGAAAATTCTCTTGCTAAATTATGTCTTCAGGGGATTTCAATGGGACATAAAATGTTACAGCTATTTTCATACCCATTTTTGAAGGAACCTGGAAACCAAATCCCTTTACCTTAACAAGGATTGATTGACATACAATAGGAAGGGGAGAAGGGGTGTCAATTTCTTTGCTAAAACCCACATGTGGGAACTTCTATTTGTAAAAATCACCCAGTGACTGTTTCTTCTGAATTGATATCTTTTTGGTTAAGATCTTTTTGGCAAGGAATTGCTTTGCTAGATAAAAAAACATCTGATTAATCTGTAATCCAAAACCAGGTTAGTTAAGGTCAGGCTTGTGGAGAAGAAAGTTGAAAGCCCTGGTTTTTTCACCATGTCTGTAATCATCAGCAGTTTTCTAAGTTACCAGTTCTTTTGAAGCCATACTACAAACTGCTACTCTGAACTTTGACTGATCCAGGTGCCTGCTTGAATCCACACATCTCATTCATAGCGGAGAGGTGCAGCAGAGATGAGGCCTCTGCTCTTCTCCACTGAATTCAGAAAATGCATCATGAACTTGGCACTCTCTCCTCGCTGATGTGTTTTCCTCCTTGAACTGTTGATCCACAACAAGCTTTGGACAATGGAAACAGCTGAATTTCTTTAACTCTGACCCTACGTTTTTGGGAAAAAAACCCAGTAAATATATACAAGTATGTGTTGAATAACATATTTCAAGTACTGCCTGTGAGCTTGACTATTTACATTTACTGACATATTTAACAGGTTTTTTTGGGAACAAATCTAAACACTTATAATCACATGATTAGTAAATTTACAATGTAGCTGGCAAAATTTGAGAAAGATAAGTGGCAACTGTATTTCAGGTCACATCATATAACGTGGACAAAGTCCTTCTAGATTCCATATTTAGAAGCTGATGTACAAATTAATTTTAATTTTTCAGGTCCACCTTTGGTAATCTGATTTTTCCTTTTATTCAATTTTTTTTATGAGACATACATGAATAAATACATGGGTTCAGGCTCAATATATTTAGGTATTATGGAACCATTTATTACACTTTGAGAGTCACTTAGAAGCACTGATGCACCTGAAATCTTGCTGGTGAGAGTGGAAGGGACATGTGCCATATATCTCATTTTCCCCTTTACTCAAGAATATACCAAATAATCCCATTCATAAGAGGCTACAAATACCTCTTTCAAAAACTTTCTTCCTATGTAATATAACTGAAAAAAGCACAGCAAAATTTGCTTGGTGTAATGGCTAGAAGCTTTTTCAATTTCCACTTCAGTACATTTATGTCCACCTAGAACGTTCTCTGTTTCAGTATTACGATTTAATGAGCTCTTTCTTCTTTATTCATTGACGTATTTATGGAGCTCAATCACCTCCCTATCTGCTTCATTTTTCTATGTATTTTCATACCAGAAAACCATTTTCAGGGTCATCATTAAAACTGATCCTTTTCTCCTGTTTTCCTCCATAACCTTCTCTCTGCATTTTCTCTCTCAAGGTTACCTTCCTGACTAGAAATCTCAAGGCTGGATTGCAGTCGAGGTTTAACCAGGGCCTAGTATAATGATACCAGTGCTTGCCTGTCTCTGACAGATTCACCTTTTGCAGCAAGTTTTCAGTATTTGTTTGAGATTTTTATGCTGCATCACACTGTCAGTTCATTCATTGAGAAACTGACTGTCACATCCCATTTCTCCAAAACATTTCCATCTGATAAGCCTCCAGCATACCAGAGAACTTTTTATTATTAGCTCCATGTGCATGACCTTGCATTTCAATCTACTCCTATTTATGTTCATCTACATCTTTTGGTATTCATTTCTGATCTCCTCTGTCCTACCTTCCACGTGCATGGTTTATCATTATGGATCTAAACCTGTGCCTGATTGAAAGCAATAAACAAGATGAGTTCCTGGAGTGCATTCTGTAGAACTCAACTAGGAACCACCTTGATAATACTTTCTGAAACCTTTGTGTGCTGCTCTTCTTGAAAAATGCATCTTTGCCAATTTTATAATTCGTATCTTAATTGTAATCTTTTTTTCCAGATGTATTAATAATATGTCATGTGGTACAATATCAAATATATCTAGCCAATGTCTTAATAGAAAAATCCACTACAACATCTAGGGAAAAAATGTTATCTTGTCAAATAAATACATGGATAAGGAAAAAATATCATAATAATTCTTTAGGAAAGAAGGAATGGTTGTCACATTTTTTTTTACTGCCATGAGAATGCTCTTTCAGCTGCTTGAAAAAAACCCCCAACAAATAAATCACCAAACCTATTTGTGACTGCTTAAATATTCATATAAAACTCTACTATTTGGATGCTAAAATAGGTAAATACTTAATGATATGTGGTATTTTATGAAACCAAGGTGATCCTTTCTAGTTTTCTGTCTGTGAATGACTGTAGCTTTCTCAAAAACTTAACTTTTGAGCTGAACTTTTCAACAAGTTGGGTGACCCCAAGCTTTTCACTGAAATCCCAGGGTGATTTTCTCTCTGGTTGAATTGGAATAAAAATCAATTAGCAGTGATAAGTAAGGCACTTCTGGAAAAAGTGTCCAAATCAAAATATGTCTCATCATAAGACAGAGCTGGTAGTCCAGGAGAGGATTAATTTCCACGGACATTTAATAAAAAGACCAGTTGACTCTTGTTTTGTTTTGAAGAGTTCTAAAGGAGTGGTGACACAAAGAATAAAAAAAAAAGTCATAGAATTAGGTCCAAGAATTGGTTTACAATATGCAGTAACATCGTAAATATACTCTGAAGTCCTGTGAGCAAGATTACTATGGTGGATAGTGATTATACAATGTTCACATAAGATCTTTTACCCAGTTAATTATGCATCCCAGAACACACTTTTCATATAATAAAGGGTATATGTTGTTTCCCACCTGTTTCCATTATGTTTTCTGTCAACATAATTCATATATCTGTATTTCATTTGTGACTGTTCATATATATTGCATAGAGTTTGAGATGGATTATTAAAACATTCATGTACTTTGTATAATTTCTTTTGTACACAGCTGTGTGAACTGCCAGCATTACCAAATCTTCAAGTGTTGTCTTTTTTCCACAGCCCAAGCTCTCTCTTTTAGCTTTATATGTATATATTTTCTACAGAGAAACAAATGCTCTCATATGCAGCCTAAATAAGCCTTTTAGCAGGCATAAGTTTTGCTTATTCGTGTCAGGGCAAAATTAGATATTAATCCAGTGCCAAACAGAGTTTACAAGAAAGAAATTCAGACACCAGATTGCAAAGTGTTTTTAAGTACTCCTGCACTATTTTCATACAAAGATTGGTCTCTTAACACTCTGACAGGGAAGAGCTATAGAATGTGCTGTGAAAATATAGAGAATTTCTTCCCTGTTAACTTATTGTGGTGGATTGACATAGTAAAGGATGACAAATAGGTCTTTTCTTTTTCACCTGCACAGAGCTTCCCATTAAAATGTGAATATTTTCTGTGTGAGCATCCAGGGTAACACATTTAATTACACAAAAGCCATGCATCATATGTTGAGAATGTAATATGAAGAGCAACAGAAAACGTACTGTGGAATAAAGTGTTAAGTGAGCCTACATTTCAAAAGAAGCTTCTCTGGTGTTTGAAAACATTAAGCAAAAAAAACATTTTCTTCTAAAAGGTGGAAAAATTATATAAAGACTTTGTCTTGAACTTTTCTTCTATCCTGTAGGATTTAACTTTTTGTTGTCATTACAAATTCGAGATTGGTGTGCTGAAATATTCATACCTAATATTTTTTAACAATAATATAGTCTGTGTAATATAATAGTATATAATGATACTTTGTTGATAATATATCTAGACTGTTCATTGTTCTCACATATTTTTAAACACACGGTAAAATACATCAAGTCTTCACTGAATTTGATGAAAATAATATGGACATGAATTTAGCCTTGCTTATTTTAATTCTTGTCTAAAAGCTCACTATGAAACTTCATAATTTCCCATGTTACTTATTGTAAAGAAAAGTGACAGCCATTAGCATTGCTCGTTCAGTAAAAAAACAGGCTCATATTAATAAAGTATAGAAAAGGAAAGCACAGTTTTTCCACGCTATATGCAGTTACAGATATTTGATATCTATCTTTTATCAGCAAGCCAATTAGAAATAAAGTCAAAATATAGGGAAGATTTCAATAGTTAAAGCACAGTTAGTAGTGTTACATATAACATTTTCTTATTTGATTTCATTAAGCATGGCACAATTTTTATTGTGGTTTTGTCCAACTAGAAGTGAAAATTACCATACATAACGCAACTAAGTTTAATCTCTATGAACTTTGAAATAAATGCAGTTTTAAAAAAAATCAAATAAATTAAATATCCTCCTCACCTTCTGTTTATATACCTCTGCATGACAGAATTACAATATGTTTCAATTTTCTTCCTTGCTTTTCTTTATATGTCAAGGAATAAGAAAACAAAATTGATTCTTGCATGGTTGGTTAGTTTTCTTCTTTACCTAAGCAAAGGTTTTTGTAAAGAGCACTGGGACTTCAGGAAGCACACCCAGCTGTGGCTTGGTGAGTTCCTGAGGAGCCACTGAGTCTACAATCCTCTTAGGCCATTTTGTTGTGGAGTGAAATTTTGGTAGGATGCATGGAGCATTATTAATCTATTCTTTTTATGGAAAATTTTTGCCCCAGATTCAGGAATTTTTAATTCTTTTTTCAGGAGTTTATTTCTAGCTATTTTATTTTGCTTCACTGATAAGGGAGGAGCAGCTGCGTTGCAGTGACAACATAACAAACATAAGAGACCAGCTTTCATTGCTGCCTTAATCTAAACAGATGTGTTCACAGGTCTTGCTAACAGCCTTGTTTGTATCTGAAAGCATTTTCTTTTCCATCATGTTTCTTCCCTCTGCTTTGTCTTGTTTAAAGACTCTCATAATTGTAAGGTTTATAGGGCACTACTACTTCACAGACTAGTTAGCTTAAATGAAACTGAAGCTAACATGACAACATTTACAAACCAAGCGTCATTTAAATACTTTTTTTTTTTACCCCCTGCATGCACAGGCTTACACAGGATTTAAAGTACTACCTGGATGCCTGTCTTGCAAGTACACAAACACCTGAAATGCTTTATTTTAGAGAATAAAATTACCTCTTCTCAAAGAATCAAGCTGTTAGAAAGTTTTACTATCCATCAAGATCCACTGGCACAGAACTTTATCACAGTGTGGAAGGTTTGGCTTAGCAAAAATAAAGCAATTTAATAGGTCTAGAGTGCTTGTTTTCTTCTGGCAGTTATTTCACTTTCTTTGCAGAAAGCACCCTTTTTCTATTTTACTGTTCAGAGTCCTATATTTAAAGTGCTTTGTCATTCATGTCTTCTATAAGAACTGTGTCTTGAGTGCTGACCCTCTGTAGTTCATAAATCTTTTGGATTTATGTTATAATTTTATTTAAAGTCATCATACAAATTGGTATGTTTTGGCTTAATGCAATTTAATAACACAAATATTTTAGATCATTTGTTCTTATCCACTTCTTTTGTGTGTCCACATCATCTTTTAGTGCCTACATTTAATGATTTTTACTGGATCTGAGTATATTAAAGTGAATGTACTACTACATAACAGCAGGAGTGTGTCTGAATGGCTTTAGCAATCTCTAAAATGCAAGGATCAGATTCATGTCATGAAACCACAGACAGCATTTGAGGTCAAGCCAGTGTTTGAAGGTCAGAAAAATGGAGGTTATGAACCCAAGGAGATTGGGATAACCCATCCTACCTACCTGTGTGGAGCCACACAGTCAGAAAGATGTGAGTGCTGAGGGAGGTAGTCAGTTATGGGTGGCTGTGAATGAAGACAGCTCATTTGAAAGGGTTCCTGATAACACCTAACCCTACCCTGAGGAGTAGGGTGCTCTTCACTGAATGTTGTCATGAGAGGGTTGTGTGTGTTGTCCCATGCTTGTGAGGCTGAGAGGAAACCCTGCCAGCAGGGTGAGAGCTGAGGAGGTGAGCTGAGGCACTTGAGCAGCCAGATGTGAGGATGGTTTTATAGCCTGACAAGGCACTGCTCAGCTGAGAGAGGCTTCCAGAGAGCACCTGGGAGCAAAATTCTGCATTTATGATCCTTGTAACAGAAGGGTGGTTTTGTCCCCACTGTTTCTTGACAAATTAACAACTAATACTGAATAGGTTTATTCTGTGTAATTAGCACAAGGAATGAAGATTATTAATTCAGCGGTGTGTACTGCTACTCTGATGTATATGAAGCTCAGGCAGAAATGGTGGCATGGAAGGTCACTGATACCCTTGAACACACAGCAAATACCAAACCCTACCTATCGATAAGGCCAGGTAGCTGCTGCTGCTAGATCAAACAAATCAGAGAGTTTTCTCTTGCAGCCGGAATCCAGTAAAATTTCAAGGGTGTTTACTTTCATTCTAAATAATAGTATTTCTTCATGGCTGTTAGAAACTGTCAATCTATTATGTTTATTTTGTGTCATATAGTGTCCTTTTATGTGTCTCTCAGTATGTATCTGTTGATTCCTTTAATATTTAGTACCGTCATATGAAAGTATTTTAGTAACACAAAAATCAAGGCAGAAAGCAAGCTTTTGAAACATAGTGACAGGCACAATAAATTTTTATTTTTCATATTATGGCATGTATGTTTTCTTGAAATAATTATATACAGTTTTCATCAACAAAGTGATATGGTGCTTAAATAAGTCCACTCAAGCTTATTGTAAATGGTATTTTTGTGGCTTACTTCCTTATGCTTTTGTCATTCTACCCTTGATTTATAAAGAGATTCATGGAAAGTCATAATTATTTTAAGAAGGCAGCAGGGAAAGTGTTCTTTCAGCATGTCTATAAATCTTTACTTATGCTGTACAGAGAACTCTGCTCTCTATGTCTGCTTTAACAGTGTACGAAGAGTATATCATAATGCCTTGAGTTGTCAGAGATTCAGGAATCTTTATAATATGAGATCAAAAGTGGAGACAATTTCATTGTAATAGTCCTGGCAACAAAGCAAAAAAAGATACCAATTCAGCTGGCACACTGGCATGATAGCAAGAGTATGTTCTTTCATTGAGTTAAAATATGTGTGGGATTGGAAGGTGTATGTGTGTGTGTATGCACATACAGACCCATGTATGCACATATGTACATATATAGGAAGCTAGTAAATTTGAGATGTAGAAAAGGAGATGACTACCATAAACATGGCCTGTTTTGAGGATAATATTTCTGGGAGAATGCAGAATACAAAATTTTCCCCTCAATGAGTGGTAAATCTCTGTCGTTAGGAAGAAGAAAACACTTTTCTTCCTGATGAAATCCACAGTGGATAACACTTGGACTATTGCTTTTCATTCTCCTAAACACACATTTTCAAAAGACAATTTTCTTTTTCTTTTCTCTTCTGCAAGGAACTATCCCTTTGTAAGGCTTACAGCCTATAAGAGAAAAGGTGTAGTTATGGTGGTTACATATGGACACAGATTTCTTGTGAAGATTAGTCAATCTCTTTCTTTGAAATTTGGAGAAGTGTATAGAGAAATATTTGTCAGGAATTTTTTAGGTGCAGCTAATTCTGCTTTGGGTAGTAGTTAAGCTGAATGGTTTGTTATAGTCCTTCCCCTTTTTTTGAAAAGCTCCCTAAGAGATCATGATGCTAAGAAAAAACAACTGAAAACTGTTCATTAGAACCACTTTGTTTTAAGAGCAATACAATATTTATGCCTCTGTTTATGTAAAATCACCTTGTAGTCATTTGTAAAGAGTTTTTGAGAATGGATATCTCAAGGACCTGTCTATAGTTTTAGTGTCTGCTCTGCAAGACAGTTGCATTACACAGTAAATACTGCATTCTGAGTGCGTATTATAGAATCACAGAATAGGGATAGGGTCGGAAGGGACCTTAAAGATTACGTAGTTCCAAGCCTCTTGCTGTGGGCACTCACTCGATGAGATTGCTCCCCCTCCTCTGGGCCTTGAACCCTGCCAATGATGGGGCATCCCCAACCTGTTCCAGTGTCTCACCATGCTCACACTAAAGAATTTCCTCCCAACACCTGATCTAAACCTGCTCTCCTACATTTTAAAATCATTTCCCTTGTCCTCTTATTATCTGCCTGTATAAAAAATCCCTCTCCCTCCTTTTTATGGGTCCCCTTAAGGTACTGGAGGTCTCCCCAGAGTCTTCTCTTCTCCAGAGCTGAACAATCCCAGCTCCGTCAGCCTGTCTTTACAGGAGAGGTGCTCCAGCCCTCTGGTCATCCTTGCGGCCACCTCTGGATTCTGACAGGTCAATTTCTTGTG
Organism: Ploceus nigricollis; assembly: GCA_013399945.1. Taxonomy (NCBI): domain Eukaryota; kingdom Metazoa; phylum Chordata; class Aves; order Passeriformes; family Ploceidae; genus Ploceus; species Ploceus nigricollis. Next base: position 932,978 of record VXBC01002446.1, on the reverse strand, counting down.
CTAGGGTCTCCAGAGCCGGATGCAGCATTCCAGGTGGGGTTTCACAAGGGCAGAATAGGCGAGGAGAACCATGTCCCTCCACCTGCTGGCCGCTCCTCTTTTGATGCAGTCCAGGATGTACTTCTGAGCTGTGAGCCCACACTGTTGGCCCACGTCCAGCTTTTTATCCACAAAACCCCACGTCATATTAATGATATGGGTTGAGAATGAAATAAAAAGGACTTGAAGTATTTTATTTGTTGGATTCTGACGTATAGATATTTCATTTTCATACTTTATTTAAACAAAAAAAAAAAACCCAGGAGATTGAAATAATAAAAAAAAGATGTCTAGAGAAAGCTGGGAAAGCTAAAAATTAGGATGATCAGAAAAAAACAGGCAGAGTGCCAATAGACTTTTGATAAGCTTCAGCCTACAGTTTTCAGGAATGCAAAAAAATTTGAATATCTTAGTGCTTATGTAAAGAAAGCTTAATTCATTGTTATGGCATATAGTTAATGTATAGCTCTCTATCTTTCTTTTCCTTTATTTGTTTCCATTAGCATTATGACTAGGAAAAACTAAGTTCTGTCACACTCCTGCATCATCTTTTTTTACTGTTTAAGTATGAAAAACATATGTAGCTTAAGGATGTATTCTTCCTGAGTGAAAAGGTTCCAATAAAATCTGTTTTATTTACACTGGGGTAAAATTAAAGAGTATTCTTTAATGTCAGTCTTTCAAAATAGTACTGCAACTGAAAAAACCCACTAACTTAAATGTAGAAGATTTATTCTTCATATTAAATCACAGGGGCTTTTTTGATTTTTACCTGACTAAAATATAGCAAGTAATAATTTTGGTGAATATTTAACTTGACAGTTTATTAAAATTTCTAATCTTTTGGTTATTGCAATACAATACATTTATAATATTTAGTACTACAGCATGAAATATTCCTCTTTGTAAACTGAATAATAGCCTTTCTTTGTAAAATGTCCACACACCAAAATTAAATTTTATAGCACATTTTTGATAAAAAAATTCCATTAATGATTTCCTGGTGCCAAGTATAAATATGCCGCATATAGTTTATGTACACTCAAATTAAGAAAATATTATGGCTATCAAAAATACTAAATATATATCTAAAGCCATTGAATAAAAATAATTTCTTTTGCTATGTTTCCTCTTCTAATTTTCAGAAGCTTTTCAAAATCTCAGTAGAGAAAGACACAGCTGTTACAGACCTCCTTCATGACTGTGCAGCTTTGAAGCAGCACAGATGAGTTCTATCACATAAAATACCTTTGCCCAATTCATACCTAACCCAACTACTGCCAAGACAGGGAATTTGTCTCTAAAGATTCTGTTTGACGGATAGAACACGTAGAGAAAGAAAGAAGCACTTGACATCAAAGTAGAGCAGAAACTTGTTTACTTAGGGCCTTTTTTACCTGTGATAGGGCTTTGTTAAAAAATATTATTAATAGCTTTTGTTTCTAGCAATGTACAAGTAGAGGTGTTGGTGCCACTGATTTGAGAGACTAGAATTCCTGAGATCTAGCCAACCCAATTGCCATAATCTTGGGACAACTTGGTTTTGTAAGATTATTGCTACTTCCTCCTAGCCTAATTAGCATTCCTGGTGCTATAATCCCTCTCCTATTATTGTCAATGACTTAGTTAGGCCTGGTCACTTCTGAGATCATGAAAATGTCCTGAGGTGTTAAGTAATGATTGTTGTGACTAGCAATGTGACTAGCAATGTTCTACAGGAGGCTGGTTACTTTTCACGTTCCTTAAAGTAAGATGATGATGTGTTTCACTGTCTCAAAACCTTTCTCATATCCAAATTAATTATGTTCAGACATAAAGTTTGGGGTTTTTCTTCCTAAATGCCATCCTCACACAGAACACAGGAAACATGGCTATCCCATCTAAGTCTGTGTATTGGTCCCAAACCTTAAAACTGCAATAACTTCTTGTATCTGTCTTGACTCTGCTGAATACCATAGGTAGAATCAAATATGTCCACCTGAGGATTATGGTGTAGCTGTCATTCAGGTTGGGACACAGCCCCTCTCATACTCCAGGTAGATGTGCCAAAAAAGTATTTGTTCCTTATGGTACCAAATCATTACTGAAACAGATTACTCAATAAAGTTAACGGGAATTGCTTTTTCTGAGGACTATACATAAAACATATGCAGAACTAAGATATTTCCATCTCCTGTCAATCCTAAGTACTCAGCTTTCAAAAAATTATCAAACTTTGCAATATATCTTCCTTAATATCTGTCTAAGTGACAGTTTTCTTAATTAAAAAAGTACAACCTGATTATATTTTGCATGTGTGGGTAGTTGAATACATAAACAGAAGAGAAAAACCTTGTATTCAACCATAACAGGCTTTCAAAGGAAACTCAAAGAAACAAACATCATATGTCAGGTTTTTTTTTTTTAATGACATGTCAAGCTGTTCAACTTTGGCTTTCCATTCCTCTGGTGGTAAGATAGCTGCTAAGATCTACAGCTCTCCCATATTAGTGGTTTAGGCAAGATTACAGTGTGGTGCATTCAAAATGGAATCGACAACCGGTTCAGAGAGAGGAAGAGGGGATTTCTAATATGAAAAATTATCTGCTTCCTCAAATTTTACCAGTCGTGTCATGTTACATTAGACAGAGTAATAGAACATTAGCTGTGTAATGAGACATGACTGCTAAAATGTAAAGGAGAATGCACTTTCAGATTGGCTAGTCCTGTTGAAAGTGATAGCTTGCATCTAATCTGCAACGCTTGTAGATATTATGCAAACCAGCTGTTTGTGAATTCCAGATCATTTGGAAATTGGAAGAAGTGTCAGATACATTATCAGCTTCTCAAAATATTTCTGTATCTTACTTTTTGTTTCTAGATAACAAAAGGGTTTTGAGAAATACAATTATAAATTACTTTCATTTAACACTTGACAGTTCTCTTACATCCTTTGGGTCAGAACTTCAATTGAATCAATCATAAGGGGGTTTATTTTACTGATGTCAGCAGAGCTTCAGACATTTGAACAACTTTAAATCTACTCTGTTTTAAAGGTGCAGTGGCATAAATTTTCACAGTACTTAGCAATGTAGCAGCTAGCAATCTTTCTCCAAAAGTATTTTGATCTTGTTAGGAGATGATGTTTAACTGCAACTAAAATACTTCATAAAAAGACTTCAGAGAAATTTTATCAGGAAAGAGGAAGGTGGAGATTTTAATTTCAGATTGTTTTGAGTAATGAACTGAATAAAAATCTGACTCTTGAACTTCAATGTATGAGGCATGCTAGCTATTGAGTTGCCAGATATTCTGAGGCATGCTAGATGTTCTCCTCTGTTCCATGACAAATGACAAAATGTTTTCTTTCTTTTCCCTACTCAACCACTAGAAAACAAGAACTAATTTCAGACCACTGGTGATTTTGTGTGCTATGATTCTGGGTTTCAGCCATATCACACAGCAAGTCAAATCAGCTGTTTCAGAGACTGAACATTTTTAATATTTTACCTTTGCAGTACTACTTACTTACTTACTTATGTATTTACTTACATAAATACTCTGCCTCATGCAGGAAACCCTTAAAACTTGATCACGTCCATACTTTTTTGTCTGGAAAGGGAGAACAAAATGGTTGGCAATGAACCCTTAAGAACAAGGCACTGGATTTGTGTTTTGGCTGCTTTGATTAATACTAACAAGATAAATGATGAAAATAACCCCAGCAACGGGAATATGAGATTCATTTGGTCAGAAGAAAGAACACTTGAAAATTGAAAGATTACATTTATGGAAATGCACACCTAGAAAAATCAAGAGATGCAAACTTCTGATGCTACCAAATCAATCTGCTCATTATGTCCCTTACATTTAATATTTAGAAAAGTAATTCTAATTTTAAATACTTCAGTTTATTCAGACTGCTGCCATTTTATTTAGATATGTGTGTTAGGCAAACCTAGCTTCCTCTGAAATCACTAGGAGTAGTCAATCTCATAAACAGCAACTCAGAACAGGAAAAATAAAAACATGAAAAAAGAAAAGATTGATTTTTGCAATGCTGATTGAAGATAAACATTTAGATGGAAAATGGAGCCGGCTGAGTCTATGAACTGCTATGTATGTAGTTTTTGTGAAAGTTTCTCATTTATTATTACTGTGCAATTACAGTCTTATATATCTATACCAACCATAATTTAGCACCAGTTTAGATGAATTGCCAATACTTGGCTTCCTCTGAGCAAAAAATACACAACTCCTGAGCTGAATTATACTGTCAAGAAATGTACAAATTTTAGTTGTTCTGTCTTTATTTGCATCTCAAGAATCACATTGCTAAATCTTCACAGAGTATCTTGAAAGAGAACCCCTTTATGACTATATTCTTCCTACATATACTTTTTATTTAAATTGAAGTTGTCTCAACTTACATTTTTAATAGCAGTGAAATCCTTTGGGTTCTTATTAGATAGAATCTAAGCAAAAAATTCTCTCATCTGCTGTGCTGTACAGATCTTTGAAGGATAAAGAAATCTCTTTTATATTTGCAGTTGTGGTTACAGATTGATATGCTTATATCTTTGCCAAAATGACAGAGTTTTATATATGCAGTTGTAGTCACTCTCAAACCAGCAAAGAAATGAGAGGGGAAACTAATGCATACATTTTCCAACTCCTGGTTTACATTTCTGCAGATACAGACCTCTTAGAATTTGCATTTACAGAATGAATCTTTTTTGAAGTTCTGATCTGATACCTTTTTTGTTCGGTTGGTTGGTTTGTTTTGAGGGGTTTGCCTTGATCTTAGTAGAAGTCTTGCACTGCAAACAGATACAGAAGTAGGACTAACAGATGGGCCATGTTTAGGATCTAGGTAATGTACTTATAAAGAGAATTTTGGCTCCAAAAGACTGCATGCTTGGCCTTAGCTTATCAAAGACAGGAAGAAAACTCATTATTGAACCTGTATGACTTATGATGCTGACCAGAAATAGGCTAACTGTACTGTGCAGAGTAAGTGAGACTAAGAGAGCTTTCATTTATAAGAAAGAAAGAAGAAAAATTAAGTAACTTGGGATAAAAGGAGTAAGAATCTTGAAGTTATTAAGGTATGCAATTTCAGTATCTCTTTTCCATCTAAAATCTCATTATAATGATGATGATGACTATTATCATTATTATTTACACAGGTAGATGCACACACATTTTAGTTGCAGGAGATTCCATTGTAGGATTGCTAATGAAATATGCAGTGATTTTTTGTGAGAGTGTAACATCTTACAAATCACCATGCAATACAGAGATACAGACTCTTTCTCACTGCAGGCAATAAAATAAAACAAAAACAAATAAAAAAATCTGGTCTTCATAATTGAAGTTCCTCTTCATTATTCTGACATTAGCTAGCCTCAGGCTTTAGAATCTGCTCAATTGTAATGAATCGTTAAGATTTCAGTTGGACCAAGGAGAAGATAGCACCTCATTGTACTTTGTTGTTAGCAAGATTTTAACAAAATAACATCTGCTCTCTTATATTGTGGATGATTTAATTTTTAAACACTTGTTCTCAACCTTTAATTTTCTGCAAAACAACCACATAAATTATTAATTCATCTATATTTCCTCAAGGCGAGTTAGACTTAAGGTCCTTCATAAATATTTAAGAATTCTATTGCAAAATAAACAAAAACTTCCACTTAACTTTTAATTGCAAGTCCCCAAAACCAGCAGCAGCATCAACAACAGTAAAGAGAAGGATTTCAGATAAAACCACTTTTTTGTGAAAGGATTCAGCCTTATAAGTTTGTGGAAATTCAATGTGGTTTTGCACCAAGTTTGCAAAACACGTATTTCATTAGCAACAAAAGTCAGAAAACAAAAAAAAAAGTGTTCAAATATAATCCAGTCTTGAACTGAAAATCTCCCTAGTGGTTCCCAGGAACACGAGGTGCAACAGCCGTGTGTATATGCATTTTCCAGGAATACATCTGCCTATATTCATAGTGAGCATTATCCAGGCCCAGATCTGAGCTGCTGTTTAATTCTGGCCCAGGATTTGAGAAGCGAAGGCAGACTCGAGCTTCAGGGTTAGCCTAACGTAATTTCAGCTGCCAACTCCTCCCTTTTACCCAAAGGAATTGTGCTAATAACTATGGATCACTGCATTTGCTATTTCTCACCCTCTCCCCAGAACAGTTCTCACCTCTTGGAAAAACAGAGCTCTCTGAACCCTTTGAAGTGGTGCAGAGATCACAGCAAAATTAGGATCCAAGTTCTGTGAGNCACACACACACATATATCTATACATTTTTATATACTATTTTCTTTTTACAAAAAGTGTTATTTTTCAGAACATTTGTTGGGATTTTTACCCATATCATTCATAAGAAAAATACTATAAAACTGTGTTTCAATGTTTTCATGTTTCAGCATTGCTTTGAAATAAATCTAATATTTTGAAAATATTTATTAGTTGAATTTATGTATATAAACATAAAAATTATCTTAAGAAATTTTTTTTACCCCTTAAGATAAAACCAGTGAATTACTTAGTATCTCATTTCATGTAAAAATAATTTTACAGAAATGTAAATATGTAAAAGTTTCAGTCATTATTCCAAAGGAAGGAGAAGAAAAAGATTCCACCATAAAATGCAAAACCAAAATGTCAGCATTTTCAGATTTCCTCTAGAACTATAATTCATCTAATACTATAATACTATAAAAGATATAACTTGATTAAAAATCCAAGTGTGTGTGTAAAAGTGGAGAAGTCTAAACATTTTGCAGAACACAGAAGATCTCAGCTCTGACCATGTTTACTGTTTCTCTTCTCTTCCAGACTCTCATTTTGGCTGTGGTTCCCCACAGATATGGACTCATGGGTTCCAACTGTGCTCTCACCTTTTCCAGTGCTGTCCAGAACTCATTCCAAGGAAGTAAACAAAATACAGGGATGTGAGAGTGGGGTAAGGGAGATTTAAAAGAGGCTCATGAAAGTATTCCTCTTGCCTTGCCATATGGATATTGATTTCTCCCCCTCAGGCTGAATATAATTGCCTGCTCTAATTTAGCATTGATCTACCCACCCAAGTTTCTTAAAGCACTGCACAGGCATCAATTAAATTGTTCCTAATACCACCTTTGTGAAGTAGGATAGCTATAATTATTCACACTTAGATGATGGTGAGGGGTAAAAAGTGATTCGTCCTGAGCTATTCAGTGAAACAAGCCAGGAATAAAGCATGAGACAATTATACCCTGCCATGTGCCCATTATCAGATCATTCAGAGTTTTTCAAAAGGCAAAATATTTGCACATGTAATGACTTGGGATTCCAGTGAAACATAGCTGGTTAGATAATGAGTGTACTATGACTGCTACTGATCATATTGGATGTGCCTCTTGCCTTGACTTCTCTCTTTTGTGGGAATTTTCCGCTGTCTTATTTTTTGTATTTTTTGATTCCATCCAGGCTGCTTAAAATGTAAGAGGCTTTTATTTCCTATGGTACAGCTCTTGGCACTTGATTGTTGATTTGTTCTCTGATAAGAACTTTTATGTTTTATTACCTGCAAGAGATAACACCTCTTGCTGCTGAGGATGACAAACATGGTTTTGCTGCTCTGCTTTTTAGTGTCATTTCATTTAGTAGTTCAAGAGAAATCAGCTAAGGTGCTGATGAGGAGAAACAAGCGCAAAGTATTTCATATACACATCCGAGAGTTCAGAAAAATTAAAAGTTTTACCATATTTACTATGAAAGCCCAATGCTAAAGCAAAACATGGGTTAGAAAATTCTTTGAATCAGCAGCAATAAACCAAAGTCATACTGGATATCAGATTTAGTTTAGGCAGCTTCCATATGAAATATGTGACTCGTAGTCAATGAAGAGAAAAATACAAACATCCCCCCCCACACCCAGCACACTATTACAAGGCTTTTAATCTGCACATGGGAAAACATTGACAGATTTGTTCAAACGTAAGTTGGACACAACATTTACCCTTCTGATTCAAGCTTTATCTGAAAGAAAATCATATTGATATTGGAAAGCTCTACAAAATGTACAAACTTTAATTATCAGCTAGGCTATGCTACCCAGTGCTTTCACAGAGAAACCACAGGAATGTCAATAACTCAGTACATATTATTTGACCTCATTTTGCTACACTGCTTGGCTTGAACAATGTAAGTCTGCATTTTTGGCCAAGAATTTCTGGCTTCAAAGAATCCCCTCTGGGTGGTACTTAGGGCCCTGGGTTAACTTTAAACATGTTCATAATATGATCCAAGTTGCTTTAGGCTTCACTGTTAATATTCTAGAAAATTAGGGACACGGAATAAAAATTCCTTAGGCTGCTTCTTCTGAAGCATACATTTTTCAGAATAGGAGATGCGAGAGATAGCAATGAACTCACACTTGACTCCTCATGAAGTTATGGAAATTAGGCAGAGTTCCCTTGCTCTGACCTTTACAAATATTCAATGCATGATAAAATAAAAGTGTGATGGTTGTGGATTTTAATTTTTTTCCATTTTTATTTGTTGGTTTGATTTGGTTTAAATAGGACCTAGACCCATAATCTTCTTCCAATAGATTTTAATTTGAGGACGTGTTTTCTCCTTTGTAAGGTCTTTTCCATGAAGGTAAAGATTTACAAATGATCAAAGAGTTTCAGGCCTAGGTTTTACTTTCTCCACTATATTCACAACTATGTACACACGCCTCTGTACGTCTCTTACATATATGATAATATATTCTACTGTAAGAATTTTGGACTCCCTAATCCTTCCAAGTGGTGGGTCTTGGGGCAAACTGTCCCACTTGCCTACCATTAGTCTACATGTAGAGCCTAACAAAACTGCATTGTGGAGGAAATATCATTATTTTTATAAGCTCACCCATCTTACAACACAATCAATCATGTCTGGAACTAAACAGAGAAAATATAAGATTATTACAGTCTGTAGGTATTTACTGCATTTTGAGATCTCCTTGAAACATATCTGAGTCACAAATTATGCAATTACCATGAAGTTTCAGCACAAAGCACTTGGTGAAACAGTTTCCCATGGCTTTAGCATTACCNGGAAGGGAAGGGAAGAAGAGCTTTTCCATCATATATTGACTTTCTTACCTTGGCTGACATTGCCTTTTCCTTTCTCAAGACATGTAAGAGTTAGTAATGACCTTACACAGAAGTTGCTGTCTCACCTACCATGAAAGTTTAGGGAACAGGTTGCCTCCAAACTAACTGGACTAGGAGAGTGAATATTGCACGTGAATTTGTTGTTTGGAAATAGTACTTCTGCTATCGTATTTTCCCCCCAAGTAACAGTGAGGTTTGGGGATATATAATATCAGTATTCAATTAGCACATTTTGTTTATATGCTATTTAAAAAGGAATTTGTGCCAATAAGGGCAATTAAGTAAGAAATTGAGATAATTGCTATTTTTAATTTTCCACTTGCAGAATGAATGGGGGAACTTAATGTATGTCTAGATCTATCCATACACACAAAGAGAAGAGCAAGTAACTAAAACCTTTGTAAAAATAGCAGCAAAGAATCTTGTGCTTCATGGTGCTGTTCGGGAGGTAAGGCAGATAATAGCCTTCCCTGATAAAAGTTTCCCAGTCAAAAAAAACATTTAACACAGCAATAACTGAAGCCCATACTGTGCAACTTTTAAGCATCACCTCAGCCATGGAACAGCTGGATGTATTCATAGGGGTTTTTTGATAACCCCAGGACATAATGTGTGCTCTGATCACCTACAAGAAATAGAAATGCTTTTCATATGCATGACCCACCATGCATTTTAACTGGGAGAGGAAAGGTACTTATCAAGATAACACTGACAGGTGGCAGAGCAACTTGAACAGTACAAGATAGAAATTCTCAGCCAGAGGGTGGAAAGAGAAAATGAAGTAATGCTGACTGGTGTAAGCTGATATGTCTCCAGTTACAGCATCCTGACTGTGTGAAATAGGACATTGGGAGAGGCTTGGATTGCTAATGTTGATAATTCTCATTTTCTCCCTATTGGAGTTCCTTTATTTTCCTTGCATTGTTCTTTCACACTGAGTACAATCACACTTTGTTCAGGAACATTTGGGATAACTTTAACCAACTGAGAACAATAAGTTTTTCCTTATCTGCTCACAAAAGAACAATCATTAGATTCTGAATCATGTGGCTCCAACTAATCTGCCTAAAGGAAAAAGGTATTTTTCAGGCATCCTGAGTCATGGTTCCCTTTGATATAATTTTCTTTTTGTCACAAATTCTTTTACCTTCTCCATGACCTGAATAAGTTAAAAATAACTTACGGATGGTGTATTATCCTTAGTTTGTTAGCTATTAAGCTTAAAATAAGTTCTCTATCTTATACTTTTTCACCACCAAACAAAATCAGAACCCCAGTTAGACTTAGATCTGAGCTTTTATTACAATCTCATGGGGGGGTTGATTTGGTTTAGGGTTTGAGGTTTTTTTGTTGTCTTTTTTGGGTTTTTTTGTTTGTTTGTTTTTTTGAGAGAAGTCAAGCATTTGATAGATGTAAAGAGATGGCTTTTCTTAAAGTTTCTCATCTTCAATCTTACTGCTGTGTAATCAAAGTGTTTCACTAAAGTTACTTGCAAATATCATCAGCACTTCTTAAATGCTTTAGACTATTTATGTAAATCAAAATAGTCAGAAACTCAACACCACCAACATCACCAATCCCTTTGCTAGCTGTTTCAGATTTGCAGTTCTTTTGTTTTGGCATGAGCTATAGCACCCCATAGACATGTGAGAAAACAGGTGAATTTGACCCCGTGTATTTTTGCCTAAAATAACCAACTTCAGTACTATTTCAGAANAAAAAAAACATTTAACACAGCAATAACTGAAGCCCATACTGTGCAACTTTTAAGCATCACCTCAGCCATGGAACAGCTGGATGTATTCATAGGGGTTTTTTGATAACCCCAGGACATAATGTGTGCTCTGATCACCTACAAGAAATAGAAATGCTTTTCATATGCATGACCCACCATGCATTTTAACTGGGAGAGGAAAGGTACTTATCAAGATAACACTGACAGGTGGCAGAGCAACTTGAACAGTACAAGATAGAAATTCTCAGCCAGAGGGTGGAAAGAGAAAATGAAGTAATGCTGACTGGTGTAAGCTGATATGTCTCCAGTTACAGCATCCTGACTGTGTGAAATAGGACATTGGGAGAGGCTTGGATTGCTAATGTTGATAATTCTCATTTTCTCCCTATTGGAGTTCCTTTATTTTCCTTGCATTGTTCTTTCACACTGAGTACAATCACACTTTGTTCAGGAACATTTGGGATAACTTTAACCAACTGAGAACAATAAGTTTTTCCTTATCTGCTCACAAAAGAACAATCATTAGATTCTGAATCATGTGGCTCCAACTAATCTGCCTAAAGGAAAAAGGTATTTTTCAGGCATCCTGAGTCATGGTTCCCTTTGATATAATTTTCTTTTTGTCACAAATTCTTTTACCTTCTCCATGACCTGAATAAGTTAAAAATAACTTACGGATGGTGTATTATCCTTAGTTTGTTAGCTATTAAGCTTAAAATAAGTTCTCTATCTTATACTTTTTCACCACCAAACAAAATCAGAACCCCAGTTAGACTTAGATCTGAGCTTTTATTACAATCTCATGGGGGGGTTGATTTGGTTTAGGGTTTGAGGTTTTTTTGTTGTCTTTTTTGGGTTTTTTTGTTTGTTTGTTTTTTTGAGAGAAGTCAAGCATTTGATAGATGTAAAGAGATGGCTTTTCTTAAAGTTTCTCATCTTCAATCTTACTGCTGTGTAATCAAAGTGTTTCACTAAAGTTACTTGCAAATATCATCAGCACTTCTTAAATGCTTTAGACTATTTATGTAAATCAAAATAGTCAGAAACTCAACACCACCAACATCACCAATCCCTTTGCTAGCTGTTTCAGATTTGCAGTTCTTTTGTTTTGGCATGAGCTATAGCACCCCATAGACATGTGAGAAAACAGGTGAATTTGACCCCGTGTATTTTTGCCTAAAATAACCAACTTCAGTACTATTTCAGAATTAGTAGCAAAAAAAAAAAAAAAAGTAGAGGTGAGATTTCAAGTTGCTTTTAACTTCCTTTTAGCTTCATACACATATGTACATGCTCATGTGAACTATTAATACACAGACATCTCTTGATAGATATGTATGATTGCTAGCTTTAATTGCCTCTCAACAAACTAAAATTGTTTAAAAATGCCTCTGTATTATCTGATAATGTATGGTGTTTGTTCCATCATGTATTAAGTGTGAGTTAATCTCTCACACAACAATGCTTTACCAAGTCTCAAGGTTGGTTGTAGGACACACCGCTTTAGCTAATATCACTCAGGAGATCAGTTATTTCCCATTGTGATTCCCAATTGGCATCTTGCAGTAAGCTTGTTTACTGCTCCGCAGCAGAATGGATTGTCTGTCATTAAGTACAAAAAAGCTGCATGAAAATAGTGTTAAGTCTCTGGTTTAAGCTGACAAATTCTAGGGAAGTCTAAATTAAAGATGAAGTATCAGAACAGCATTTTTTTGGAAGCAATATTATCTTGGAATGGGAAAGGGAGGCAGCATAGGCAGTAGCTTTTGTCTGGAGATTACCATGTCAGTTTTTCACTTAAATTTAGAAAAGTAAGAGCTTTTACATGGTCCTTGTTTTTCCTTTTCAGACATGAACAAAGCAGTGTAAGTGGGCCGGTACTTATAGGCCAGCTTTTGGTACAATTGTAATTTGAAATGATTGGGATATAAGAATAGTATTTCTAATGGAGATGTTGACTGAGCAACCAGGCAGTACATTTATTATACTGACAAGATGATAAAATCAGTCAGGAGAAGAGTAAACCTACTTGACTTGAGGGGTATTGGATTAACTGATTTAAAAGGTCTGACATAAGCAATCCAAAAGTAGTATTACAAATCTGGTATAATGAAACTTGTGCTTTCTCTGTGTCAACAGAAAGGAAGTGAGAAAAATAGTATTTAGATATAAAACTAAAAAGCAAGTATGCCAAAGCAAACACAAAGAAAGGGACATATTCTGGTTGAGATAAGAATAAATGAGTGGCAGGGGGAAAAGTGCTGTTCAAGAAGGATGACCACAGAGCAGAAAACATCAAAGGAAGGTGGGCATGCCTGTGAAACAAAATAGGAAATAAGACTCCAAGAGGGTTAATTAAGAGGGAGAACAAAGAAAAGTAGTGTTTGTTAGATAAATTATTTGTCTAGAAGAAGAAGTAAAAAATAAAAATTTCTTTCAAGGCAATATTATGCATTTTGTTACTACTATGCAGAGAAAATGTAAAATGAAGAATAAATACAAGACAATTCAGATCCCTCCAAGCTTTTGGGTTCACAGCAGGGCTAGACTAACAAAATGATCCCTATCCCACCAGCTGTATCTCTTCCCAGTACTGTTTCCAGGCATAGAGAAACCTGTGTTTGTCAGAAGACAAACTCCTGAGCAGCCTGAATGGGGGAAAGAATAATCATTCATCCAAATGAAACATAAGTTAAAAAGGAGTACCTTATTCTAAACTCAGCACACATGGGTGGAAAAAAGGAAACATTTGCAGAAATGATATTTCTACCAGTTACTATTCTAGGCTCTGACTAAATCACCTAGCATAGACCTCTTAGTCGCTTAGACTTTTTTGTATGGGCAACAGACAAAAAACCCAGCACCTCGAGGCCACAAGTGTTCTAATTTATCTGTGGAAATGTCTTTCTCTGTTGGCAACTATGGTCCTAAAATAGACATAATCAGCAATGTAAGGTGAAGGGGTTTGAATCTGTGCTCTAAATTTAGCTAATTGTCCTTGCTCTTTGTCACCATGTTTATTCAATACTTCAGTAAATGTAAGATTTTTTTCTATGCAGTGACTTTTCTCAATAAAATCTATCTTGGTGAAGCTGCACAACTTCTGCACAGGTTCTGCGTGCAGTAGTTGCTATTTTTCAGCCAGGAAGTGGGTTGCAGCTACAGAGAACAAAGTTTGGCTTCTATTTTTGAAGCCCGAGGCTCTGGTCTGCAGTCGAAGCCAAACTCTCACTGCTTGAATTGTGCAGTGTTTAAATAAAAGTAATCTCAGTGTTAAATTCAAGCTCTCTATGCCACAGCAATGAAAATAACATACTGTGCCTAGGAAGCGCCTGTAGGGATGGTGCCATGCTGCTGGAAGCAGGTGTGTACATACAAATGGCAAGCAGGGAAAGAGGATCTCTCAGCAAGCACTGGACTTTTTGTAGTTCCTGGAAATTGTGCGGCTCAGTAATTTGGTCTTTGTTGTGGGTGGCTGAAGAAACCCTCCACCTTCTGTACATAGATCCTAGGAAGACACTTGGAGAATTTTCCTTCTTATTTTCCAGCTAATTTTGTGTAGAAAGGTTTGAAGCACAAATAAACTGCTGTCACTGAACTAATATGACCCAATTTCATATTTATTTATGAATAGGTATTGCATATTGCTCTTTTTGAAATGAAAAAACCCATGTTAATAAGAATTTTAAGTACTTGAAGAGCACAGCTGTACATGTCTGTCAAAATATAAGAAAAGTAATTATAAGTACATGCCAGAAGCAGCTTAGTTAGCATTTAAAAAAAAAAAAAGAAAAAAGAAAAGAGGGTCTCTTCTGTGTCAATGCCCCAAGGGCATCAGTGGTGCACAGTGTTTCTGACTAGCCTTACCTGGGACCCCCTGGGACCTCCTTCCACACTGTACGCATGGGCCTGGGCACCTCATTTCTGCTCAGCCTGCAGTTGTTGCTGAGCTAAAATTTAGATGTGTCTGCGCCTTGTCCTCAGCTGACGTTGGCTGAACTTCCTGTGCTGACTTGACCTTGGACCTGACTTGTCACCTCACGTTTGTCTCATTGCCACTGGACTGTTGATAGGAGGCACTGCAGTGACAGCCCTGCCCTGCTGGCTGGCTCAGCTCGTTCCAGGATGATGCCTGTCAATGAGCTCAGTCTATCCTGGAGTCCCTCTCTGATCCTGCTCATCCTCCTTCTTCACAGAGCAGCTCCTGCTGCTCCCTGACACCAACACTCCTTGAAAACTCCTTATTGACATCAATGGTATTCAAGGCAGTTCATTCAGAAGGATGAATATATGGATGTTATCTCACTAGAAGAGGAATGTAGAAGCAATAGTCTGTTCTGAAGCACTGTAATTGCTGAAGAAAGCAGCAGTTGTTGATAGCGCTCATGATTTATCTATACTTCTTTTATTTTGGGCATGTTTCTATAGAACACCATGGGTTTTACCATAAAATTTAGCTAAGCAGTTCCATTAAGAATATTTTAAAAGCTTTATTTGCCATTTTAAAATTTTGTAGATTCATGATTCTCTTTATTGTTAGCAATGAAAAAAACTTATCAAGCAAGATGCTATTTTCTGCTCATAGATATCTGCTCTATGAGGAATGATTAGGAATTTCAAACAAAAATGGTTTCAGATCCCTTTTTAACTCCTTTTCATCAAACAGGAGAAAGGGAATTATTTTGGCTTTCTAGTCCTTGCATTTCATTTGTCTTCTAGAACGATCTCATTTGGAAAATCAAACAATGTTTTTGCAAGCAGTTGATACTGATAGTCTTGTACTAGACCTTTTCTTATCATAAGAGGAAAGGTTTGTCAATGTCTGGTTGTAGCTGCCAGATTCTGAAGGCTACACTTAGTGCCAGGCAACCCTAAGTCTCTGATGTCCTTTACAGGCTGGTGCTGTGTAGCAGTGTGTCCTGCTGTGAGCAGATGCTCTTGGAAGAATTGACACCTGGGGATCACAGGAAGCTCAGATGAGTTGACTCTAATGATCTGCTGATATAAGGGTCCCTCAGGTTTGCCATCTATTTGAAGCAGAAACCTGGCCTAGGTATCTAGTCTTCTGCCTCTAAATAATTCCCTTGTCACCATTTATTGTAATTCTGCTTAGACTTCCACACACCTGAAAAGTCCTGTGTTTTGATGCAGGTTTTCAAACATCAGAGGGGAGAACAAGTGCGTCAATATACCTAGTTTCATGGTACAGATGATGCAGATGATGCTAGATCTATCTAGCAACTATTGCTGACATTTATACAACCTTTAAAGGGGTTTTTAGTGGGTTCTTTTTTGCTTAATAATATTCCTGATAAAGTAAGAAATATATACTTTTTTCTGAAGCTAGCAGCAGTGATGAAGACATAGTAACAGGAATAAAAAACAAACAAAATGGAGATGTGGTTGAAACCAGCTCTTGGCCTTTAATATGTGCACTTGGCAGTCAGATTTATATAATATTATGTTATTAATGTTCCAAAACTAAAATTGCATTGTTAGTGACAGTCCCAATTGAAGGGACTAGTACAGTGCTATCTTAATTTGGAATCTTTGGGGATTAATGTTGTGATGGGAGAAATAATATAATATGTTTGCTCCTCTGTATTGTCTGGTAAACTTTGACTTTTAGCATTGTAAAGCCACCATTTCTGTTCATATTTAAATATCTATTATCACCTTCTCCCAGTATTTCTTTTAAGAAGTTTCCAGCTGGTTTATAATCTTACTTAACATGCACAGAGAACATCCTTCCAGTCACTGATTCTGCATCCCAAAATAAATGCAAGGATCCTAACACTTAGAGTTGGGTTTATAAAGACTTAATTTTAGAAGTTTGAAGTTTTGGTGCACTGAAATATGCATCATTAAAGCTCTTACATGCAACATCTGCTTACATCCTATAATGTCATCCTATTGTAAGTGAACATTTAATCCTAACTCATTATGCCTTTCCAAGCAAGCTGCAACCCTGAAACTTAGGAAGGAGATTTGCTTCTGTTCACAGAGATTGATGCAATCTGTAATTAGAACCCCATACTCTTCCCAGCTGCTGTTGCTGGCATAGTTGCATTTGAGAATGATGTAATATATCTTCTATTGCAGCACTTCCTACTCTTTTCAGTCAAATGTACAGGCTTACTAGCTTGGAACTCACCCGTGCCAGTCACTAGCCCTTATCTTCTATTTAACTTTTTGCAGAGTGAAAAGGAGCTAGTATTAGGTTCTAGTGCCTTGCTAGCACCCTGTGAAGGAGTTCATTATTAAATGAAGAGAGAGACAGCTGAAGATCAGTAGAAAAAGCTCAAAATGCTGTAAGAGATGGTCTGAAGACCCCGTCTCCCATTTCTTCTGCCTCACGATTGCCACATAGGCGAGATCAAGATCCTGGAGAAACCACCCCTTTTGCACCGCAGTTCCAGCTTGGTGGAGATGCCAGTGCAGGTGCAGCTGCTGTACACACTGTTCCCGAACATGGCCTGGCCAGAACTTGGCAAGAAATTGGCAAGTACCTGGCACTGACCCAGCAAGGAAGGGCCTGTAGCAATACCTGCTTGCCACAACGATCCTACCACCTTAAAGCCAAATGAACTTTTGGGGGTAACTCAAGTGGTCTGTCACTGCTGGCCCCTCATCTGCCTCACTACCACCGTGACAGACGGAAATCGAAACCCCCTCCTAAGGACTGAGATTGAGACCCCTACCACAGGGAGTGGGGGAAGGACTGCTGATGACATGACCTGTTCTCCTTCAGTAGCTCCAATGGACTTATTCTTCATTGTATTTGTTCTCCTTCAGTAGTTTCAA
>VXBC01002446.1:893263-915176 GCA_013399945.1 Ploceus nigricollis | reverse complement strand
TTTTCAATGGACTATAACTGGACCCCTGAGTTAACCAGAACTTCGAAGACTTCCCCAGCCTGAGACGGATCCCCATCATCCGGACCAGTGAGGATTTCGCCTGTGTCGGTAGCTATACTTCCCATCACGCCCTTTTCTCTCTCCTTCGCTATCCTTTTACTTCCTTTCTGACACCCCTCTATCGCATTTACTGTTTTATCCCCTAATAAAGGTGCATTTGTTGTGATTAAACTGACAGTCCTGCTGCTGTTTGCCTTTTTGCACTTTTGGGATCGGTGAAACGAACAAACACAACACCCCGCTTACCTTAAGCGGATCGTGACAAATGCATAGCAGTACCATAAGTTAGAATAAGTTAGACCTATATTTGCATAGGTCTAAATTACATTTCTAAAACTGAAGTATGTCACTGTTAGTACAGAAGGAGGGGCTGCAGCTCTGGAAAGTAACAATTCCAAGAGGTCCTGTGTGGTGGTATATAAAAAGGGCAAAAGTCATTTTAGATGTATAGATTAGGAAAGACTGACTCATATTCAGGATACATTTAGGTAAATCTATATCTGAATGTGACAGTCAGCTGCAATCTGCTCTTTTGCCATGGTTTCTAAATCTATGTTAAAAACTGTGGAGGAAAAAGAATTAGATATTTTTTGTCTTCTAGAGATATGTGATTCTAAACTAGAAAAAATAGTTCAAGGTAGCTTCTAATTAACTAGAATTATCTGAGGATTAATGAAGACAGAGAAAGATGTTTTGTTTGTTAAAAGGAGAACTGAAAAATTATGTGCTTTCATGAATAAGTTTCCAAGGAAGATAATGGATGGTAAAAGGCTTAAACTTATCAATGATAAGAAAAAAACAGCCAGTTTCTAGAAACATAAATCAAGGAAATTTATTCTTGAAAAGCATAAATTTGCAAATGTCATTTTCTCACAGATTTTAATCTCTGAAACAACACGTATATCGATGTGACTAGTCCTTCAACTTCTAAGGTTATAAAATCAAGGTTGGACACCTTTTTGAAAGATAAGCTTTAGCCAAAACAGGTTAGTGAACACACTGGAAAGCTAATTGGATGAAATTTAATATGAAGGCATTCAGAGTAGAAACTTTAATGATTCATTTTGGCCATAAAAGTCTGTGAAGCCGACTAAAATACTCCAGTTGACCTAAGTAGAATTTTTTTTTCTGTAAGAATAATGAAGAGCATTAACCTTCTTAGGCCACACACCAATTATTTGATTACTTTCCATTCTCAGTAAACTTTCCAGAAGAAACACACTCTACCAGGATTAAACACATCTATTTTTTTAGTGAAGAGATAAGAGACTTCACGCAGAGGAATACAAGAGATATTGAACTGTATATACACATGTGAATTACAGCATCTGTATCCAATCAGTGGACAATCTCTAGCATACATAGGAAGAAATTACTTGATGGCCTTCAAGTTAGTTATACAGTAAGTTAGAAACAAGTCTGAATTCTGCTGGAAAAAGACATTGTGGTTCAGTATCTGTTAGCTAAACAGAGCAATTTACTTTAATTGCCAGTCCAG
Source organism: Ploceus nigricollis (assembly GCA_013399945.1). NCBI lineage: Eukaryota > Metazoa > Chordata > Aves > Passeriformes > Ploceidae > Ploceus > Ploceus nigricollis. The sequence continues at coordinate 913,618 of VXBC01002446.1, read as the reverse complement.
CATATCCTCTTTAAACTTGTTCTGAAAGTAGCTCTGCATGATGGCACAACTGTGAGGGAGATACAATATTTTGTCCATCAGAAGAGCCGAGAAAGCAAAATCTTGAATATTTTCCTTGTCAGCTGATAGGAGGAACGTGAGTTAATGAAATAAATTTTGAGATTGTTTCAGTAAATGGCTTGCTAAAATAAGTTTCCCCCCATATACAATGTGAAAAATTGGAACAGAAGTAAGGTTCTGTAAAGCTTCTGTGAGGTTTGGGTAGTTCGGTTTTGGTTTTTTTTTTTTTGTTTATTGTTTTTTGTTTGTTTGTTTGTTTGTTTTTTGGTTTGGTTTTGGTTTTTGGTTTTTGGTTTTTGGATTTTTTTTTAACTAGATCCCATATCTGCATATGGAAGTTTCCATTTTTCTTATTGTTACTGCAGAATGTAGACCTGGAAATTATCCATAGACCATTAGTCATAATGACATTTAAAAGAAACAAGGGGACAAAATGAGCTTCCAGTTCCTCTTCTTTTTCTTTTTTTCTCTCTCTCCAAAAACACTCTTGTATGGTACTGCGTTAAGGAGAATAAATTGGATAGACTCTGTTCCCTGTTACATCCATATAGGGTCCATGCCATCTGTGAGATGGGTATCACAGAATTTATTTCCACATATCTTGCAATTAATATCAAGTGCTTCTATAAACGTGTGGTTCAAACTCTGTGGGGAATTCTATAACAAGATTTTAGTTTCCTGACAGCACTTCAGACTAAAATAGTTTCAAATATACAGTAAAAGGGAAAATAGTTGCTGTGGGATAAACTTAAGGGTCATTTTTTAAAAGGACACATTCAGATACAAGAGTAATGCTCTCTTCTGAGCTAAGGGACCTATTCTCCAGTCTGTGAGCCTGTATTTCCTGATAACGTTAATCAGAGTAATGTATGCATGCTGAGTGCAGGCTAAATCCTTGATTGTCCTAATGATATTGTTTGTAGTGAGGTGTTTTGGTGTTTTCTGGGGTTTTTTAATTTTTACTTTTGTGGGTTTTTTTCTTTTAAAAGCCTAAGTGTTTCTTCCATTCTTACTGGATTTAGACAAATGCATAAAAAAGGAAGGGCAAAGATGCCCGATGGGACTTTCATTTACTGAAAAGGATGTTGACAGCAAGAATCAAAAGAACAAGAATACAACCCTGATTCTTACTATGAATCAACAAAATTTAACGGAAATATAAAAGCAGTTGTTCTTCCCTTAATGTAATAAACTTCAGAGGAAATTTGAAACAAGTGAATACAAATGTTTTATTATATGAATAATGCTGTCATTTAATTACTTAAATAAATGCTTAACACAGCATCATTCCAAAATTCCTCCTACAATCTGCAGAAAAAGATGTAAATGAAAATAAAAATATAATATAGCTAAAACCACATTCTTTATATTGACCTATTAGCGACCTGAATAAGGATTAACCAGTCTTTTTCCTGTCACTTTTTCCTTTTCACTGATGCATGGAAGGTATTTTCCCTAAAGAAAAAGCCTGTAAGCATCTGTCATACTATTGCCCTACTCATTCTCTGCAGTACTAACGGCAAGAAAAAGTGAAGTCAGAGCAGGTATGTGTACATGGAGAAGTCACACCCTGGGACCCTGTCTAGATCTATGTGCAAGCAAGGACCAAAAAGCATCGTGGAGCTGGAATTGGTTTCTCACCAAGGGACATTTCCAGCAGCCGCTTCCTACCAAATAAATGGAACTTGGAGCACAGAATATCTATTTTGATTTGCATAGATAGCAGGACTGATTTACTAGGATGCTACTTCAGTTTTATGGTGATACAAGCAAGTGAATCACTGCATCTATCTCGGCAGTTTATTTTCTTTTGGTCCACAGAGGACAGATTGCATGATTCTATCTATATCTGTATAGGATACAGATTATCTTCTTCCTCCTTTATAGATTGTTTAAAAGTAATTAAAAATTTATTTAAAAACTGGTTGACCCAGTTGTACAAGACATCCAAATTTGTGAAAGGTCAATACAATACAGAAACTGTTGTGTTTGACCAAAATCTCAGTCATTCTTTTTAATTTTCTGAGTTAGATTGTACCTTTCTTCAAGAATGGGCAGTTATAGTATATGTGTTACTCAAAACAACCACCAGGCAGGATGCAGTGCATGTATGCAGAGGGGTTAGGCTGCTATTGTCACCTCCTTTTACCACAACAAGTTCTTGAGACAGAGAGGCAGATCATAACCAGGATTTACCAGAACAGCCATTTTTTATTAAGATTTTGTTATTAAAATAATATTGCTGTTGGTATTGATACCAGATGGCTGTTTGCACGGTACATTTACTTGCTTCATCACACAGTTCACAATCACTCACAGTTACCCAGTGGAAGCCACAATGAGGATGCCAAATGAAAAGTGAGGCCAACAGAAGTGGAAGGTCACACTGAAGCACCAGTGGTCTCTTGGTATAAGCTCAGAAAGTCCCCTAAGGGATGGTGAACTTGTAATCCTGTTGACTTTGCCCATAGCAGCCACCACACTCTTCCATGTGGTCTGTCATCACACAACCTGTTGTTCATGTGTGTGTTGGTCTTCTACAGATTTGGCTAACCCTTGGTGTCCTGAGTTTGTCAGGTCTCAGATTCATCAGGAGCACTACACTCCAGAGCTTATATATGTTCTTTTAAGCACCTCTTGCCCACTCCCTCCCTTCTTGCCCTCACATCCTTTTATTTTAAGATTAATAGGAAATAAAAACAAAGTTGTATTACCATGGTACTCTTTTCCTTCTTGGAGAAAATATCTTTTCCCTTCTGCTAGGAGTTATTTGTATTATGTCACCTCAGAATTTTTATTTTTCAGAAATTCCAGTATAGCAGATGTATATGGACTTAATATAATGTGATCTGGTAATTTGCAAGTATCGTTTTATCGCTGATAAAAATTGTCAAATAGTCTCCAAGCCTTTTTGCACTCAGGAATCATGACAAAGTTTCTCCAGCTAGGGAACTATGAATGTCCCCTGCTTCCCTATTCTGCAAATTAGTGGACACTGTTTTTCTGTTTATAAATGTGAGAGAAAACAGAAACAGCCCAAAAAAATTACACAACTAAAAAAAGGCCCACTGTTCTGAATCGTAAAACTGCCAAAAAGGTAAATTGCAGGTCTGAAAATGAATTTATTAAAAGAAGATGGAAGACCTGTTTTTTTCAAACCTTCCAATAGAGGCACTAAATCAAATCCCAAATCTTCAGTAGCAGATATTAGACGTCAACCTTACAGCTCCCACATTTATCTCCCCATCCTCTGGGTGTAGCTTGGTTCAGTGCTGGAAAGAATAGGGCTGCTATAATTAAGATGCAAAGACACTGCCTCTGTGTTCTTCCTCACACTATAGTCCTTGAAGCCTAGGCATCTGAGACTTAAAATAAACTTCATGTGAATAAAAAATAATATTTATTAAAGTGAAAGCTGTTGACAATTTGCAACTCATTCAGGAAATTAGAGCATTATGCTTTCACCATTTCTCAAAAAAATCTTTATTAAATTGTTCTTCTTAAAAAAACAATTTGAAGTGATTCATCATTTCTTCTACTAACTCTTATGGTATCCTTCTGAAAAGGATTCCTTTTAAAATTGAAACACAAAGCTCTCTACTTTTCTGTTAGATACTCCTGTGGATATTTCTGAAGAGTGATTTATAAGCTGTAGATTCTCTTGCAAGTAAAAGGATTAAAAACAAAAAAAGATCACAGCAAATAGCAAAGCTGACCTAAAAAGGTACAGTTCAGGCCTAAAACTTTGATTTGGTAGGTTGCACTTCACACAGGTTACAAACTGTTAAAACACAATTTGGTTGCTCTTCAAAGGAAAAGAAATACCATCAATGGAAAAGTCTTCAGAAGGGATGCAGGAAGTAGTTTACTGGGTTGAGGAAGCAAAATTAAAGTTCCACCTATGATATTCTGTCAAAACCAAGCAAACAAACTGAGAAGTGTCATAGTAATTTTAAAGTCCTGAACAAATGACGTTGACTCTAACATCAAATGATTACATCTCTCCAAAAAGAGAAAAAGCTTTACAGAAAGTCTGTTAGTAGTAATGCAAAGGAGCCGCTTGGAGAGAAAAGCAGAAATTTTTCAGCAATCTGTACACTGCTGCAGAATAAAGAAATATTTCATAAATAGGTTGTATCTGAAAGTGCAACAGTTTTGTAAAAAACCTCAATATTTTTGCTGGGTATATGCTATGAGAATTAAAGATGGATGGCTCTTAGTTAATTTTGCCTTACTCTTCTGTCCTGATTCTACCTCCTAAATGGTACATTCACAGTTACATGATTCTTAGGTAGCAGACCTGACAAGCTCCTCACCAAAAGATGTTGTGGATGTATGGTTTCAAGGGACACTGGAAAATTTGAAGAAATATCCATTGTAGGCTACTAAACAGACAAACTCTCTCTATGATTCAGGAAATGACCTGAACTGTTGAAGTCTAGGGGATTATTTGGGAGAAACAACGGTTACTAGTTCTCACTTCCCCTGTTCCCCTCTGTTTGGGTTGCTGCTGGAGACAGCATACTCAGCTGGTGCTGCCAAAGCAAGACATTCGTGAGAAGATATTTTTGCTCCAGCAAAATACATGTTTGATTTATAAACTACTTACAGCTGTTGTTGCATATTTCTTTTGTTGTATATTTCTCTCTGAATTGCCATTGTTATCTAGGAGAGTGCCTTCCAGTGTAATTTTGATAGAAATTACTGTATGGAAATTATAAATTAATATACTTTTTCTAGCAAAATATAGTACCCTTAGACTAGTGGTTTTATTTTATTTTTAAATTTTTTTTTTCTTTGTATAAATATATACAGAGAAATACATATTGAAACAGATTGAAGGAATGACTCCTTTAGGGGACTTAGTTGCTGTACACATTGTGTTTTAATGAACAGCTGTGCTCTTCCATCTCAATTAGTGTCCATGGTGCAAGTGGAACTGAAAACAGGAGAGAAGACAAAGGGCTGCATCAGCAGTATCAGGAAGTTCCTGTATCTGAGTCAAAGAAAAAGGTCAATTTATCATTTTTATCAATTTCTGTGAGGAATGAGAGAGGAAGAAGATTGAATGAAGTATGTGAAAAATAATTAAAAAACCAGGCCAAGTAGTATCTTCTTGAACACAGAGTTCAAAGGAGAATATGAGAAGTGTAGTTAATACCTACAGAGAAATGGTGATTAGGGAGAGCTCATGGCATCCATAGAAGGATTGTACTTGTCAGCCTTGTGATGATTTCTGCTCAGAGTACAAAAAGAAGGTCTGTGGTTTATAAAAGTCACCAAAATTATTTATAGTTTTTCACCTTACACGCAATTTTCTGTTATTTGCTATGAACTGAGCTGAAGCATTTTCTGAGTGTTTTAAATGTGGTTTTATTTTTTAGTGAATTTCCTTTTCTGTTTTTCCTGAAGATCTTAACCTGTAATTTTTCTTATTCTTCTATACTGGAAATGATGAACCATTATCCAGTCAGTAAGTACTCTTACCATACAGACTTCTCGAGTCTTACAGAATTTGCCTGACAACAGAGACTGGGACAGTACCCATGGGCTCAGGAGGGTCATCAGAGAGAGTTTTTTTGCACAGCTGCCCAAGAATATAAAGCTAAATTATTACCAGGGTAAGGGGGCATTGCAAGCAGCTGCAGATGTGCTCAGCCACTAATGCTGAGGTGGTAGCTAGGATGGGATTCTTATCACAGAAAACTCAGAAAGTACAGAATGGACATCTGCATAGACTCTGGGAGAGAGCGGCACAGTGGAGAGAGACAGGCATTTTTATTGCATGATTCATCTGACCAAATGTAGCTGTTTAGTTCAAAAGATAGGATTTTCAGCACAGAAATACCAATTTTTTTTGTGGGACTGAAAGCCCTTTTGTTCAGATGAATCTCATGCAGGGTGTCTGCAATGGGAGAGCATTGAAGGGTATCTTCACCCTGATTTGCTGCAGAGCTTCCTCTGAGCAGTAGCTGGTGCTTGGATTTTCTGCAGGAAAAAGGGAATAATCTTCAAGGGTTTCACTTGCTGTTTTTTTCCTGCTAATATTCGTTACATTTTCTCTTTCTCTCTGCTGTGAATGTATATCACGTGTCAGCCATCCTAAACTAAATCAGAGATTAACCATGAACATATTTTAGCACTTTTTCATTAATTTTTACCCCTCACAAATTTTTATAAAGCAAGTTACTCTATTTCATTAGTGGAAACAAATGTGTGGGGTTTTTTGTCATTTGGCTGGGTTTTTTTCTGTATTCTGAAGTCAATGAAATGCTGTAAAGCAATTTATATCTGCTCAAACATGTTTGCTGATGGAAAGTTCCTTATATACATTACTACATTGAAAATGGAACAACCTCTGGAGAGTGTGATTTTTTCCAAAATACAGACAAAGTGTTAAACATATAATCCTACTCCAGTGTGATTAATTACATATTAAGTTGCACAAGACAGGCGTTTTGAACTTGCAAAAGTGTTCAAGTTCAAAGCACCTAGAGTGAATACACAGAAATATGCAGGAAAAACAAGTAAGCATCTCTTGAAATTTCATAGGTTGAAAAGATAAATGAAACTGTATAAATGTTCTTCCAAGAACTAACATTTTATTTGGAATAACAAGACAGAGGAAACAATGTCTCCTTGTTTGTCCTCGCATTTTATATAGGATGCTGCCTCACTGTGTGACCTGAAGGAGCTGTTGCAGTACAGAAAGAACACCAATACAGCAAAGAATGTCTCGTTTCTTCTGTAGGCCCTTTAAGTGTTAATATACATGCTAATTGACATTGCTATACTCTACAATACCTCCCCTACCCGGTCTCTAATCCCTTCATGTCAATAGGCATGACAGGCCTGGTTCTAGCAGAAAACTGAAATATACCTTTTCTTCAAATAACCCTGCACTTGCTGTCATTAAATAGGAAAGAATTTTTTAAATAGAGGTATTCATTTTTCCACGCTTTTAAATATGTGGGAAATCTGATATTTTGAATGCTTATACTGGTGTCAGCAGAGAATTAATTCTTTCTAAGTACTTGAAAAAAAGTCTAGGGAGAAGGTTCTTTTCAGCCATTTCCCTATGATTTTATAATTCCTGTTTAGTGAAGAAAATCTGCTCTGTAATTTAGGATTATTTTTAGGTTACTCTAATTTACAATGTTGCACACATGGACAAGGATCAAATGGGTCATTGCACATGGCATTCTACCTTTTCCAAACCCCATTTTGCTCCTATGCTTCTCCCCTCAAGAATACTTTTTAGAAAGGCTGAGGACTGGGAACTGAAGCAAGTGGGTCAGCTTTGTGCCACATCAGCAACATAAAAACTCTGGAATAAAAGCCAAAAGTTCTGCCCTGACTATCTAACTGGCTTTCTCTATCAGGAAGATACTCATAATTTCAGGTAATTAAATGACTAGGAAGCTCATTTTGTGCTTGGCAGCCAAAATTAAACATGTCAAATGAACAAAGCCTGCTTAAATTAGTGAAATACTAAGGGCTGCTATTAATTTCAATTGGTTAATTAGTTTTAGGGAATATTTTGATCAATTTTTGACTGCTGAAATGATGTTGCAAATGAAAAGCCAACATTTTCTCATTTTTTCTCTTGTTGGGACTGGAAGAGAGGTTAGTTTGTATTTTTCTACTGCAAGAATATAGCTACAGAATGTTGGATTTGGGTATTTCTGCTTGTGACAAAATATCTATGACAAATTTTGAAAAAAAAATTTAGAAAAAAGTAAGAATAATTGTTTGGTAATTACACATTCTCAGAAAATGTGTTCATTCTTCAGCTAACATACTACTTCAAAGTGTGGATATATAATTCTTTTAGCCATTTTTAGAACACATTTTAGATAGCAATACCTGACATAGCAAGTACTTTGGACTAATGCATTATTGAAAGAAAATATTATTCTGTAAAAAGATTTTTCTATTCTTTAAGTTCATTAAATAAAGCTCTTCAGAAATTCAGTATGTGCAGTGACCAAATCTATTTTTAGAATGGTTGCCGCCTGCAACCCTGCACCCCAACATCGGTAAGTTCAAAAGAAGTGTTATAGACTCCATTATGTCTAAATAACATGTTTTGGCAGATATTCCTTTTATTGTGTAATGAAAAATATCTTCTGAGAGGCTTTGAAAGTTAATATATGTCAAATGGCTTACATATATATGAATATACTTATATGCAATAATATGCATTGATCATAAATAAATTATTTAATTCTTAGAACAGTATTCATAATTTTGGTCCTTTATTTCTCAGAAATAATGTTTTACTTCACAGTAATCCAAAGGGTTTGGGTTCTAAGCACTCACTAATTTTCCATTTTAAAACTTTGCTGGAAATAAACATGAACAAAATGCATTGCCAGAAGAATTAATTTTCATTCTTTGCATTTTTATTATTTGAAGTCTTCTTATAAGTCTAACTTAACAGTGAGGGAAATTGAGACTAGGAATTGATACAGCTACCACTGTTATAACTTCAGGTAAAGTAGTGCATTGCAGGAAAGCCCAGACTCTTGTTTTAAACTGTTTCTGAGATTGGATGGCCTGGATGTGCCTAGTAGGCTAGAAATTTTTGGAGACTTGGTTCCTAAAGGTGCAGTGAAATGATGAGCAAAGAAAGTGAGCACAGTCTCTGTTTGCTTTTGAGTGCCACACCTGTTCTTCTAAACCTTTCATGTTGGTCGGCCTTTGATTACCATCTAGCAAGTCTGATGGCAGTGGCCTGCTTTTTTTTCTTTATTCTTTTTTTTTTACTTTATTCCTTTGAAGTGCTAAAAATGACTTTTCCACAAACATGTAAGTAAAGAGCTTCTTGCGTACAGCTATTGCACACAATTGCAAACAATCTAGGGAAATCTTGGCTAAAGTTTATACCCTCTGATCTCGTAGGCCCTCACATGTATGTAACAAATAATTTTTTTATTTGCATTGAGCACAGTGGGTTACACACACATGTAAGAGCTTATGGGGCTTGGAACAGAGGGCTTTTAAATACACTCACCGTCTGATTTCACACCTTTGCAAATGTATTTTGCTGAAAGCATGATGAACTTCACATGAATCCCTTTGACACAATGATGGAGAGAAGTTGAGCTTCACCCTGATTCGGATGTGCACAGGCAAGAGATTTTTAAAATCAACTCAGCTCAATGAATGTACACTGTGTCCCCTGCAGAGCTGCCAAGGTCAGTAAGAGTGCTGATAATCTGCTGTATAAATGCCAGATGCACAAGGTATAGTGCCTCCAGGCATTTTTAGTTCACATTGTTTATAATGGAAGTCAAACGCCAAGGTTCATTACAGTAAAAAGTTTAGTGTTTCTTCCTGTCTTGCTTTGACATAAATCCAAGTACAAATAAATAAATAATGGTCTAAAGGTTCAGGCGGCATCCTTTTCCAGGCTGGCACAGCTCTCTAATAAAGTTTAAAGGAGTCACGTAGGAACTTTCCATCACTGGGTATTTTTTAAACAGGTTACACAGCAGGATTTGCCTTTCTGTACAATCTCTTTAATTAAGAGGGAACTTTAAAAAAGCATTTTGCATCTGGGCATCTTTCTTTTTCACTTTTTGTTTTTTATTTAGTTCCTCCCCTTCACATTAACCAGCAAAGAGAGAGATTCAATGTATTTTGGTTTGTGGCATGACATTTCATGTGTGACAGGTTTCCTTTGTTTAGTAAGAAAGGAATGGGCATTTGACCTAGTGTGGAAACTCCCAGATCTTTGGGTCCCAATCTCTACTGCTGCAGAGATTTGTTCTTTGCAATCCCTTCTACAAACTTATGGAGTGGGCGAGGCAAAAAGTCTACTGGAAATATATTACATGGAACATCATTCTCCTAATGACGAGAAACCTTCTTCTGATTTCCACACTAGAATTATTTATGGCCAGTTTCTATCCATTTGATTTTGTGCCAATGCTGTCCTTTAGTCTAAACAGATCCTATCTTGCCCTGGTGTTTCCCTGTCTGTGTATTTATAGAAAGTAATTCAATATCATTCAGTCTCTGTTTTATTAGATTACCCCAAACAAACCCAGTTTCATTATTCTTCTAAGACTCATGGTTCTCTGATACTCCAAGAGCCTTTTTCTTCCCCTGTTCTTTTCTGAGTGATCCTAAATATTGCATAGTTCTCCAAAAGCAACCAGCAGTACCTTGTGTAAAGACTCAGTTGCCATGGCTCCTTCTGGAAATGCCGTGCCTGATACAAGTATGAATTACCTTTGCCTTTTTAAGAACATCACTATGGTACATAGGCATTATTGGTAAACACAGATTCTCTTCTTTTCTAATCTTTTGAGCTTCTAACATAAGTTTTTAATGATAGCCCTTAAGTGTATGGCATTGCCCTTTGCTTGATTGAATTTTTATCTCATTACTATAATGCAAGTCTCTAAGGTCATCAGGTCTTCCAAACCTCTTTTGCATTGGGGGTGTTTTCCCAATGTCATGACATCAGTAAATTCTATTTAAACAAGCAATCTTTTTGCAACAAGGTCACTGAAAGAAGTGTTAGCTAGTTTCCAGAAATTATGTGTTACTAGTAAGCTTCCTTCAGTATCTTCAACTATTTTCTCCCTTTTTCTTACTCTTTCTCTAACTTCTATACTAGTTCTAAGCTTTTCCATGTTAACCAATTTGTTTTCCCAAAGGACCATATGAAATGCTGAAAAGAATATCTCAGAGAAATTCCTTGCATTTCCAAGGTAAATTACCAAATCAGTTTTGCATAATCTGTTTCATAAGGTTCTGCCTTGTTTTGTGACATTTTATGCCCTTGGTTATTTTGCACCCCCACTAAGACTTATTTTAAAACTTCTAATTCCATTCTTGCAATAATACTTGTATATTATTGGGAGCTCATGTGTAGGTCATTATTTGTCCGGAAAAAAAAATCGTCTCCACTACACTTCATAATTTTTACTCCATGCCCCAAAATGATGAATAAGTGAAACAGAATGCCTGGGAGTATGCATCTAGATGAAGTTCCTAGTTTGTGGTTTAGTACTTCTCTCACAGCGTGCAGCTGCAGCAACTCACAATAAACACTGGCAAAGGAAATCACTGGAGGACAACCAAGATTTGTAAATTGAACTTAAAATGAAAACAAGTAATATGCACTTCATTTTCTTAAATATTTGTGGGTTCTAATTGCTAAAATTTGTTTATATTTTCTTTAGTGGGTTTTCTACCATTCTTTTCTTTGAATTTACAAAGGAAAAAAACTAAAGGACAGTACAGAATTAGGATTCAGATTAGCTTTCATTGCAATTCAGATAAAATATACAAAAAATAATGGGGAAATAGGTTGAATTTGTGAAATGCATTTCTCAGTATCTCAATTTTCCATAAAATATTGACTTTCTAATGATAATAATGACTTGGGCTTTTCCTTTTTAGAGCAAATGTTTGATTTCATTGCAGTTTGGGAAATCTGGAGCATACTGGTTATATGCTGTGTTCTTTTGGATTTTGGTGTTTGTTTAGGTGGCACATTAAAAAAATACAAACTAAACAATGCAAAACAATTTTCTTATGCCAGATGAGGAAAAGGATATGCATAGCCTCTTTCTACCTTGACAAGGAGAGAGAAGCAATGCCATAGTTTACAGGAGGAAATTGATAATTTAAATAAGGGAGTGAATTAAAAAAAATATTTTGACATATTAAAGGGAAATATCAGAGACTAGTAGGCCAGAGGAAAAAAAATATAGCAAAGATACTAATATTTTTAGACCTAATATTTCCATTTTGCAATAATTCAGGCACAGGCTTTGCCATCTTGAACACTGTGATCCCTACTGTTGGAGTTTATGAATTTTTCAATTATTTAATCATCCAACATACATAATTTTATATGATCTATAAATGAGCAGTACTTAATAGTCCCAGAGCACTGAAGAACCTCAGAAAAATTTAAGATTTGCATCCCTTCCTGATAAAATGCTGTCATTTCTTTGGCTCGAGAGCTTCCTTGCTCATACTGTGAGATGGAAAAGCACAAATCACTTTACTGCAGTATTTTCTCCGTGGCTGAGTTACAAATCTGATGTTTACCAAGTGTAGAATGGTCTGGTGGCAAAACAGAGTGTGGGAGTGAGGAAGTTCATATTCTAATGCTGGCTGTGCCCCAGGCTTCTGTATGAATCCATGGGCAAGTAGTTTAACCTCTTTGATCCTCAATTTATTTTGCAGGAAACTGGGGGGAAAATGATACAGTCTGTCTCACAAAGGTGTCAGGAGGGTACCTTCTGGCACTTTTAGATGGAATTGAGTGCTCCAGAAAAGCAAATCTTATTACCTTTTAGCCCACTTCTATCTATCAACCATCAGTGGAGATGGGATCAGAGGCCTTACCACTTGCCAAGGGAGGTGTATGAAAAACTCAGTTGAAGATTTACCTAAATGTTCAACTTTAACTATTAAAGCCTTCATTCATGAATTCCAAGTAGAAAAATATTCCTTTGGTGCCATAATTCATCTGTACTTTTAATTATGATACCTGTGATCACCCAAAATAAATTTCAAATGGGAAGTTAATTATTGCTACTCAGCATCTCCTCTCTCAAAATTGTCACTAGGCACATTTTCTAGGCACAACCCACACTCCAAATCACTTTAGATTTATAAACTAATGCCAATAGTGGAAAGATAAACTTGGCATCTGGACATTTGAAGCTGCCAGGTGTATTGTATATATGACCACTGCTTCACTATGGCAACTGCAGGGGAAAAAATTGAGAAAAATAGAGATAGCCATTGAGAACTGCCAAGAGTCAGCACCAGGTTATTATTTTAATTACAAGGGGATGCTGATTTGCTTTGTAATTCCAAAGTGAAGTTTCTGTTGAATGCCCAATATATGTTTTCATGCCAGTTTTCAATAAAAATAGAGGCTGCCATTAGGAAGGCTGTGTAAGCATACTAAACAGAAAAAGAGAAAAGTAGAATTATGCCTTTTTGCCATAATTTTGGAAGACCCAGATCCATCTCTATGTCCAGGAAGCCATAAGATCAATACAACACAGGAAAGGGAGCATAAATCTGCAAAATCACTGTTATAGTCTATGGCATAACAGAAAAGTATCACAGATCTCTGTAATAAAGGCAATGAATTAATGTAGGGGCTCTTGTAATTATTTGGACTTTGAGGTATTTTTTCCCAGCATGCTGTAGAGCAATACCTCGTGCTGTATATGTATGCATTAGACCAATTTAAGACTCCTGCCCCTCAAAAAACCTAAAAAAAGATGAATTTCCCATTCTCAAGCAATGCCTCAGGTAAGATGTCCATCTGGGACCTGATCAAGAAGCTCTTGGGTCTTGTTACGCAGCACGGCAAGAGAACATCCCGCAAGGTTGTTACAGTGGCCCTTTGGTGACTACACTGAATGGGTTCTTTTCCAACACTTCCTTTTTCAGATCTAAGTAGGGATGTGACTTCAGCGATCTATGGAAGTGCTGAATTAAAAGAATATGTGGATATTTTGAATGCACACTTTGCAGAAGAGGATTTGTACTACTGAGGTTAGGAAGGATGGTCTTATGACTGAAATTTCAAAGATAAATATCCAAGTCCTAGGTCTGCTATTTCACATCTTGTCCTTGAGCAAGTCATCTGATTTCTATGATTCAGATAGTCATTTGTTTTCTTTGTTCTGCCTGGCAAAAGATACTTATTTCTGTGTGTTTGTACAGTGCTTATCATACAGGACTCCCAGTCTTTCAACAGGTCAATGAGGTGTAAGCTATAGTTTGAATTTATGATATCAGGTACTCTGCAATAACTGCCTGTACTTATGCCATGGTAAATGTAGGTAGTTTTCTTCTTCAGTGAGGAATAAGCTGTCTCACTTTTACTGCAGAGTGAGAGCAAGCACTCAGACTCTTGTTAGAGTATAGCAAAAATTCTATAAATCTACATCCCGCATTACCAAGTGAAAACTTATGCATGTAGCTGTCTTTCTGCGTAGGGATTTTTTTGAACTCAGCTGTAACCAGTACATGTAGATAACACAACTCTAAAATTATCAAATCTTAAACAACAGACTTTTAAATGTAAAATATAGAAGGTTAAGAATTTTTCTTTTTTTACATATATGATATCTTAAGGTTGTCATCTTATTTGCCTAGGAAATTTGTAACTGACTTTTCCTCTTACTTTGATTGTTCTCTAAAGACTTATGGTAATTTTTCTTCATTATCATCCTCCTCATCATCCTCCAAACTTCTGAATCACAAATACACCAGAAGGTGATGATTGTAGGCAACCTGTGTTTGCTCACAAGTGAAAGTTTGGTTATTGATGGTAGATAAAAACAGTTAAATATTTAAAAAGTTAAGAACACTTAATGATAATTGAGAGTGAACTTTTAAGGAGTTTTATTGTAAGTATATTCAGAATTACATGTTTATATTTTTGATATTTCTACTATAGCTTTTGTGACTCAGGAATCAATGTTTCTTCTTTGTAAATAAGGTTTTTTTCATGTAGTTACTTGAAGTGGTGGAACATTTATTAACATAGTTGTGCTTTCTTCCAGGAAATCATGGTCTGAAAAATTAAAACGATTCATAGAACATATAGATTTTTGACTAGTTTAACATCAATATTTATAATTTCAGCAAAGTCGATTTTGTTGTGATGTGTAAAATACATCCTATTGAGTTAATCATTGCAATCACCATTTATTAAATTAAGCTAATATTTTCAGTATGTACAATTTCATGTAAAATGTAAGGAGTTTCTAGACTGACTGGCAAACCCAGAGACCGAAATTCCAGAATTTTCTTGAAGAGAGAAGTTCCTGTTATTCTTCTATCAATCTAAATTATCCACTGAATTATGAGTCATGTGATGATATCCCTGTAGTTTTNGAGGGAAAACCGGGGAAAAACAACCTGGGACAAACCATTCCGAGGGAGAAAACATGGGGGGAACGAGGAACACACCAACTCCATATTTAACGGTGTTCAATTAACCTAGCTTAATAAAACACACCACCACACCAGGCCCTAGACCTGATATGCAGAAAGTTTGACCCACAGATCCATAGGAATATTGCCTTGTTTTACAGAATCTTTAATCCTTTAATTCTTTACAGCCTTTCAATCTTCCTCTCATGCTTTCCTCAGTTCAAGAATTAGTGTTTATCCTTAGGCTAAGTTAAAAACTAATCTTCCTTCTCATCATAACAATACAGAATGTTAAAAAAAAGATTTCTGTCCTTGTATCAGGTCCATGTAGTAGGCAATATCCTCATTCAGTTTGCATTACACTTAATTTCCATTTAACCTAATTTGTACCTGGGTTTTGCTACCTTTATTTTTTTAATCTTCAGGAATTTGAAATCCAAAATAAATAAACACTGGCTTCTGTTACTAGCTGGGTGCTCTTCTACTGTGTCTGGCTTGTCACTTTCCTGACCAGGCTATTTCTTTTAATCTCCATACTGACTGCTATTATGCTTTGGCACTCTTTCCATTCCTTTGGTCTCTGAATCTGCAATAGTTTCATCAATATAATTTAATCAACTTGCATTTCTTTGCAACTTTACCTAAGGGACTTCACCTTGATTGCTGTGTTTGACAATGTTCCCAAGATGGTCTTCCTTCTAACACAACCTCTGTTTCCCTCTTAAAATGAAAGCAAAACTGAAGAATGCACCCATGCCAATTGCTGCTTTAAAGTTCATACCATTTGTTTTTCTAATAGGATAATTATTAAGATTGTTCCTCCTCAATGTTCATTGCCCCTTAATGTTTCCTGTTATCCCAAATTAAAAGAGACAAGGGAAATTTGTTCCAAATGTGTTAGAAGTCAGAACACCATGAAAAGCTCTGAGTAGTTCAAAGTCAAGAAAGGAAATTATATTTCCATGTAATTTTTAAATATTACAAACATATTACATACAACAACATCTTCCAAAGTCGGTTCAATTGAGTCTTTGGAACCAAGATATGGTGGCTGACTAAGACCTGATTCACCATTACCCCACAGCAGTGGAAGCTGCTGAAGATAATCAGGGGTGTTATCAGCTCTGATTTTTATTGTTTCTGTGCAGCAAGCTAGGCCATAAAGAAAACTGTAAATGCAGGATTTATTCTTTGCAGGGGTATACCTCATGCTTGGAAGATTAATGAAGAATTCCTGCTTCACTGTTTACTAAAGATACCTCTATTCTATAGTATTTTAATTGTAAATCCCTTATTTGACATACTAACTAATAGCTCCTGCTGAATTAATAAAAGCGACATATTAACTTTAAATCCCAGATAAAGTAAAGATTGCTGTTTTAATATCCCATCCATATTCTTTATCTTTCTACAGGGGCTTTCAGGCCAGTAGTTTTAATAACATGCATGAATGAAGATGCTCTTTTTTAACACAAATGGTGGCAAAGAGTTTTTCCTTTATATTAGCAGGCAATCAATTCCAATAGCTTTTTAATGCTTTTTTAAAGAATCAATTTTAAAGCAGAAGCTCTTCAGGGGACCCTCTTAAACTTCTTCACAGCCAGTCTCCTAATTTTCTATTACAATACAATCTAAAGCAGCTACAAAAATAATACAGATAATGTTTGCTGGGTAATGATTTCCAATTTCCCCATTCCATGTACCCTGTTATTAGGAGGATCATCTTCACTGTGTAAATTAATTTTCAATTCACTTCAGGGGAACATTACAGTGATTTATTCAGCACTGATGCTGAAGAAAATGTTGGGAGGTTTTTAGCAATCTGAAAACCAAAATCAATTTGTTTTTATTATTAGCATGCTAAAAAATGTTAAGACAAAGGGTTCACAGGAATATTTTAGAGGTTAACTGACACCTTACAGAAGAAGTCAGTTTGATCCTAGGTGTAGTTACCTGACCAGAAAGGGCAAGTCAAATGTCTGAGACTTGCTGGTTTCTCCCCATGTTTCAACACTATGAAAGCACTGAGCATATTCTAGGGGTTTTCGTGTAGATAGAAAACAAAACAGATGAACCTTTCTGTCACTAAAACTGTCTCTGGTCAGTGAAGAAAATGCTTGCTCTAAGTCAGACAAGGAACAGATTGTTTCAAAGTCAACTGTGTTATTGGTAATGATACCCAGGATCTGGGAAAGTTCCAGGCTAGGAAGAAGGACTAGAAGAATTTTCACTTTCACAAATAAAGGATTTGTTGTAGACCAAGCATCTTTTAACTAGTGCTCAGGGGACTTACACCAAAATGCTCACTCACTGTAAGTGCTCATACCAGGTAAAGCAGCACCTGAAGGTGAATGTTTGGTTATTTTGATTTAGCTGTTGCATTTTTAAAAGTGAGATTTGTGTCCCTGGACATTCAATGAGCACAAAAGAAAAATCTGATCCCTGTGAGAGTCTCTTTGGAGAAAAGAGAGAGAAGTAGAGAATCTTTGGAGTCAATAACTCTGATTTGTTTAGAGGTCAGTTAGCCAATCTCAGGCATGAATACTTCCCTCCTCAAGTCACAGTAAAGAGGATCTGGAGTGATTATTTCAGACCAAGCTGCAGATTTTGATAGAGAAGATATTTGCTTTTTATTTACTGATGTGTTTTGCTGTGTTACCTATGATATTACAACATTTTTCAATAGATTAAAGATCAAAGGAAATATTTTTTTGCGTGAAATTCTTTGAGGGGGCAGTTGAAATGCCCCAAGTACATCGGCATTAAAATAGAAGAAATTTTTTAAATGAAAGCAAGTTTGTTAAAAAATTCAAACCCCATCCACATAAAATTGAAGCTTGAGAAATTGGTTGAAGGCTTTAGGGATGAACACAAGAGAAAAAAACCCAATAATTTCTGAATTGCTGAACTGAAAATTGTCAGTGTCTGTGGTTACAATGGTAAGAAGAATACCTCAAACATAACCAATAGCATAAAATCCATTGGTCATAGTCCCAGAGGGTTTTTTGGAATGATAATTGTGACCTGTCACTATTGCCACTGTTTCCACATATCATGCAAAATAAAAAAAAATTATTATTGAACTACACATGCATAGTTTGAAATGCAAGGAATCTTGATTTCTCTGGGACTTGTGAAAGATTAGGACAAAAGCTGTGCAATTCCATTGCAGTAAAGTATTCTGGGCTTTTTCTTCCATATTGATACTATATTGGAAAACTGGAAAGGAATTGCCCTTTTTCTGTCATGTGGCTATAATCAGGCATTAAATATATCTCAGTTATCATGCTTCCAGCATGCTAGTAGCACAGTTGTCACATCGAGTTTTTAACAGCATGTTGGCAGGGAGCCGAACTGACAATATTTATTAAAAATAAAACAGTAAGGAAGAGCAAACACTCATGACAAAACAGCAAGTGAAGGTACTCATAGGACATATATCTAGGTTGCCTGATTTGAAAGAAACTGGAGACTTTTCTGAGTATATGATTTTGAAAATAAACAAAATTAAAGAGAAAATAATGATCATTTTTTTTCACTGTGAGCCATAGTCAAATGCCTCATACCAGAGGATTGAGACTTGTCTTCAAAATATTTTGTCAGCTTCAGTGAATTAACCTGGTAGTTTAAGTTGGTAATTATGACATAATCAAAATGTTATGGACCCGTACAGTCGATTATCTAGAATTCTTTATGAATATTTTATGTAGAGGATCTTAGGAAAGTACATATGAATAGAAAAATCATACTGTGATATGTTGCCTGAAATATGACGAAAGTTTTTGACAATGAGCTATCTGTGGGCTTCTTATTGAAGAAACTATATCTGATATACTTTGATAAAACTAAATGCTTTCTGAATCTGCATAAGCTACTGTCAACAGCAACATCTCACTGCAAAGAAGTCTCCTGTTTCAAACAAGATGATATTAAATGGTATTCCCTTTTTCTGTTTCAAACTTTTTCCCTAATGATCTTGTTCTATTCCTCCAAGTCATTTCAATACATATTTCGATGTGCAACATGCATATTTCAATTTCTCTTTTCCTACTTTTCTGTACTTGTCATCATTTTATTCTCCCTCATATTTCTCCCTCAGATTGGAGAGTACTGAGTCCTTATCTCCCATAATATGTAAGCTATTCCAAATATTTGATCATCCCTATAGCTCTTTTTGATATCATTTCTGCTAAAAACTTGATGCTAAGTAAAGGGGACATTAGACAAAGAGAAATAAAGCAACTTACTTTAGATCTCAAGAAACCCACATCAGTGAAAACCTCTGTGGTATTTTAAATTGTGTTTTTCTTACCTTACAGTTATTATCATTGTTTATGTTTTTAATAGACAGTTTTATAGTACATGTTCTCACCTGTAAGTAGCTTTGAAAAGAATGTTTCTTCTGTGCCTGTAAATTGAAATAATGTATGAATTTAATTTCATTACCGTTACTTGTAGGCGTCAGTAATATGAGAAAATTAGAAGGAAATCCATTTTACCTGAATCTATCTAGGCATCCAGTAACTCTCATCAGTGCTAGGTGTCTACTGCTTCCTTTACAGTCAGTGGAGAGAAATAAGGGCATCTCTGGAGACCTATTCATCTCGTTTTAAGAGAGATGTTTGTGTTATGTGGTCTGAATTGGTCTCCAGAGTATGGGAATAATTGCGCTATGGAGGTTCCTCCCTTCTATTCCTCTAGGCTCTTTCAATCATGGATAGCAAGTAATAACTTTGATTAAAATGTGAACTTTCAGACAACTAATTAGATGAAATTACCCCTATTCTCAGCATCTAGGTTTGTAGGGGAGAGACAATAAGACAAATACTGTGATTTGGTGTTTTCATGGACAGCAAGATGCGGTTAAGTAAAGGCATACAGGAAGAGTCTCCTTCTCAGCTCCCACACCTGTCTCAGAAGATAAGGGGAGCCTTTCCTCTCTGTGCAGCATGCTCCTCTTCCAGTGTGCAGTCAATCTTTCCAGGCTGCTTTAGAAACATATTTTAGCAATACAATCAGATCAGATTGCTCCCCATCTCCTTGCAGGGCACAGGTTGCAGTGGCAAAGGAGGTCCTCTTGAGCTGGTAGAAAGGTTATTGGACCATGTCCTTTCTCACCATATGCCATCATTCCTTCCCCAGACTCTTGCAACTTCCTCTCTTTTCCTTTCATGTCAGCAAAACAAAGAAATAATTTTTAGCTAGGCTCAACCACAAATTGGCAAGGATAACATTCTTAAATATCACTGTGCTATTATGACAAGCACAGCATATTCTAGCAGAAAAACTGCGGATTATGGCAACATTCAATAAGTACAGATAGTATTAAAAGTTAGAATTTTCATGGGATCTCTTAGCACC